>OX451740.1:23717168-23772168 GCA_948472305.1 Vicia faba
AAACCCTAGACCCTAGACACTAGACCCTAGACCTTAACCCCTAAACCCATAAACCCTAAACCATAAACCCTAAATCCTAAACCCCTAAACCCAAAAACCTAAACCCTAAACCCTAAACCCCTAAACCCCAAACCCTAAAACCCAAAATCCTTAAACCCTAAAACGCCAAAACCCTAACCCCTAAAACGCTAGACCCTAGACCCTAGACCCTAAACCCTAAACCCTAAACCCAAACCCCTAAAACCCTAGACCCTAAACCCTAAACCCTTAAACCCTAAACCCTAAACCCTAAACCTAAACCCTACACCCTAAACCCTAACCCCTAAACCCTAAATCCTAAACCATAAACCTTAAACCCCTAAACCCCTAAAACCCTAAAACTCTAAAACCCTAAAACCCTAAAACCCTAAACCCTAAACCCTAAAACCTAAACCAAAAACCCATAAACCCATAAACCCTTAACCCCTAAACCCCTAACCCCTAACCCTAAACCCTAAACCCCTAAGCCCTAAACCCCTAAACCCTAACCCCTAACCCCTAACCCCTAAACCCTAAACCCCTAAACCCTAAACCCTAAAACCCCAAAACCCTAACCCCTAAAACCCTAGACCCTAAACCCTTAACCCTAAACCCTAAACCTTAGACCCTAAACCCTAAACCCAAACCCCTAAAACTCTAGACCCTAGAACCTAGACCCTAGACCATAAACCCTAAACCTTAGACCCTACACCCTAACCCATAAACCCCTAAACCCCCAAACCCTAAACCATAAACCCTAAACCCTAAAATAACCCTAAACCCTAAAAAAAACACTAAACCCTAAAACATAAACCATAAACCCTAACCCCTAACCCCTAACCTCTAACCTCCTAACCCATAACCCTAAACCGTAAACCATAAACCCTAAACCCTAACCCCTAACCCCAAAACCCTAAAACCCCTAACCTTAAACCCTAAACCCTAAACCTAACCCATAACCCCTAACCCGTTAACCCTAACCCCTAAACCGTAAACCCTAAACCCCTAAACCCAAAACCCCTAAACCCTAACCCTAAACCCATAACCCATAACTCTAAACCCTAAACCCTAAACCCTAAATCTTAAACCATAACCCCTAACCCCTAAACCCCTATCCCTTAACCCTAAACCATAAACCCTAAACCCTAACCCCTAAACCCTAAACCCTTAAACCACTAACCCTAAACCCTAAACCCTAAACCTAACCCCTAACCCCTAACCCCTTAACCCTAACCCCTAAACCCCTAAGCCCCTAAACCCTAAACCCTAAACACTAAACCTTAAACCCTAAACCCTAAACCCCTAACCCCTAAACCCTTAAACCCTTAACACTAAACCCTTAACCCCTAAAACCCTAAAACACTAAACCCCTAACCCCTAAGACCTCAGACCCTAAAACCCTAGACCCTACACCCTAGACCATAAACCCTAGACCCTAAACCCATGACCCTAAACCCTAACCCCTAAACCATAAACCTTAACCCCTAAACCCCTACCACATAACCCCTAACCCCTAACCCCCTAACCCATAACCCTAAACCCTAAACCCTAAATCCTAAACCCTAACCCTAAACCCATAAACCCCTAAACCACTAAACCAATAACCCCATAACCCTAAACCCCTAACCCTAAGCCCTAAACCCTAAACCCCTAAACCCTAAAGCCTAAATCTTAAACCCTAAACCCTAAACTCTAAACCCCAAACCCCTAAACCCTAAACCGTAAACCCTAAACCCTAACCCCTAAATCATAAACCCTAAACGCATAAACCCTAAAACCCTAAACCCCTAACACCCTAAACCCTAAACCCCAAAACCCTAAAACCCAAAACCCTAAAACCCTAAACCCCTAAAACCCTAAAAACCTAACCCCTAACACCCTAGACCCTAAACCCTATACCCAAACCCCTAAAACTCTAGACCCTAGACACTAGACCCTAGACACTAAACCCTAAACCCTAAACCCTAGACCCTAGACCCTAACCCATAAACCCCTAAACCCCCAAACCCTAAACCCTAAACCCTAAACCCTAAATCCTAAACCCTAAATTAATCCTAAACCCTAAAAAAACACTAAACCCTAAAACCTAAACCCTAAACCCTAACCCCTAACCCCTAACCTCTAACCCCCTAACCCATAACCCTAAACCATAAACCCTAAACCCTAACCCCTAACCCCTAACCCCAAAACCCCTAACCTTAAACCCTAAACCCTAAACCTAACCCATAACCCCTAACCCGTTAACCCTAACCCCTAAACTGTAAATCCTAAACCCCTAAACCCGAAACCCCTAAACCCTAACCCCTAACCCATATCTCTAAACCCTAAACCCTAAAACCTAAATCATAAACCATAACCCCTAACCCCTAAACCCCTATCCCTTAACCCTAAACCTTAAACCCTAAACCCTAACCCCTAACCCCTAAACCCCTAACCCTAAACCCTAAACCCTAAACCTAACCCCTAACCCCTTAACCCTTAACCCTAACCCCTAAACCCCTAAGCCCCTAAACCCCTAACCCTAAACACTAAACCTTAAACCCTAAACCCTAAATTCCCTAACCGCTAAACCCCTACACCCTTAACACTAAACCCTAAACCCATGAACCCCTAAAACCCCAAAACTCTAAAACCCTAACCCCTAAGACCTCAGACCCTAAAACCCTAGACCCTAGACCCTAGACCCTAGACCATAAACCCTAAACCCCAAACCCTAGACCCTAAACCCTAACCCCTAACCCCTAACCCCTAAACCCTAAACCCTAACCCCTTAACCCCTACAACATAACCCCTAACCCCCTAACCCATAACCCTAAACCCTAAACCCCAACCCTAAATCCTAAACCCTAACCCTTAACCCTCAAACCCCTAAACCCCTAAACCAATAACCCCCTAACCCTAAACCCCTAACCCTAAACCCATAAACCCTAAACCCTAAATCCTAAACCCTAAACCCTAACCCCTAAATCATAAACCCTAAACCCATAAACCCTATACCTTAAACCCTAAACCCTAAACCCCTAAACCCTAAACCCTAAAACCCAAAACCCTAAAACCCTAAAACCCCGAAATCCTTAAACCCTAACCCCTAAAACCCTAGACCCTAGACCCTAGACCCTAACCCCTAGACCCTAAACCCTAAACCCTAGGCCCTAGACCCTAAACCCTAAATCCTAAACCCTAAACCATAAACCATAAACCCTAAACCTAAACCCCTAAACCCCTAAACCCTAAACCCTAAACACTAAACCCTAAAACCCAAAACCCTAAAACCCTAAACCCCTAAAACCCTAAAACCCTAACCCCTAAAACCCTAGACCCTAAACCCTAAACCGTAGACCCTAGACCCCAAACAATAAACCCTAAACCCAAACCCAAACCCCTAAAACCCTAGACACTAGACCCTAGACCGCGAAACCCTAAAACCCAATAACCTAGACCCTAGACCCTAGACCCTAACCCCTAAACCCTAAACCTTAAACCCTGAACCCTAAAAAACCCTAAACCCTAAAAAACAATAAACCCTAAACCCTAAACCCTAACCCCTAACCCCTAAACCCCTACCCCCTAACCCCTAACCCCTAACCCCCAAACCCTAAACCCTAAACCCTAAACCCTAAACCCTAAATCCTAAACCCTAAACCCTTACCCCTAAACCCCTATACCCATAACCCTAAACCCTAACCCTAAACCCTAAACCTAACCCGCAACTCCTAACCCCTAACCCCTAAACTCTAAACCCCTAAACCCTAAACCCATAAACCCCTAACCCCTAAACCCCTAACCCATAAACACTAAACCCTAAACCCTAAACCCTAAACCCTAAACCCTAAACCCTAAACCCCTAACCCCTAAACCTTTAAACCACTAAACCCTAAACATTAAACCCCTAAAACCCTATACCCTAAAAAACACTAAACCCTAAACCCTAAAACCTAAACCCTAAACCCTAACCCCTAAACCCCTAACCCCTAACCCCCTAACCCATAACCCTAAACCGTAAACCGTAAATCGTAAACCCTAAACCATAAATCCTAAACCCTAACCCCTAACCACTAAACCCCTAAACCCCTAACCTTAAACCCTAAACCCTAAACCTAACCCCTAACCCCTTAAACCTAAACCGTAAACCCTAAACCCCTAAACCATAAACCCCTAAACCCTAAGCCCTAAACCCTTAACCCATAACCCGTAACCCTAATCCCTAAACCCTAAACCTTAAACCCTAAATCCAAAATCCTAAACCCTAACCCCTAACCCCTAAATCCTAAACCATAAACTCCTAAACCCTATACCTTAAACCCTAAACCCTAAACCCTAAAACCCAAAACCCTAAAACACTAAAACCCCAAAATCCTAAAACCCTAACCCCTAAAACCCTAGACCCTAGACCCTAGACCCTAAAACCTATACCATAAACCCTAAACCCTAGGCCCTAAACCCTAAACCCTAAACCCTAAACCATAAACCCTAAGCCTTAACCCCTAAACCCTAAACCCCTAAACCCTAAACCCTAAACCCTAAACCCCTAAACCTTAAAACCTAAAACCCTAAAACCCTAAACCCCTAAAACCCTAAAACCCTAACCCCTAAAACCCTAGACCCTAGACCATAAACCTTAGACCCTAGACCCTAAAAACTAAACCCTAAACCCAAACCCCTAAAACCCTAGACACTAGACCCTAGACCCCGAAACCCTAAAACCCAATACCCTAGACCCTAGACCCTAGACCCTAGACCCCAACCCCTAAACCCCTAAACCCTAAACCCTAAACCTTAAACCCTAAACCCTAAAAAAACCTTAAACCCTAAAAAACACTAAACCCTAAATCCTAAACCCTAACCCCTTAACCCCTAACCCCCTAACCCATAACCCTAAACCCTAAACCCCTAAAACCCTAAACCCCAAAACCCCTAAGACCTCAGACCCTAAAACCCTAGACCCTAGACCCTAGACCATAAACCCTAGACCCTAAACCCATGACCCTAAACCCTAACCCCTAAACCATAAACCCTAACCCCTAAACCCCTACCACATAACCCCTAACCCCCTAACCCATAACCCTAAACCCTAAATCCTAAACCCTAACCCTAAACCCATAAACCCCTAAACCCCTAAACCACTAAACCAATAACTCCCAAACCTTAAACCCCTAACCCTAAACCCTAAACCCTAAACCCCTAAACCCTAAATCCTAAACCCTAAACCCTAAACTCTAAACCCCAAACCCCTAAACCCTAAACCGTAAACCCTAAACCCTAACCCCTAAATCATAAACCCTAAACCCATAAACCCTATACCTTAAACGCTAAACCCTAAACCCTAAAACCCAAAACCCTAAAACCCTAAAACCCCGAAATCCTTAAACCCTAACCCCTAAAACCCTAGATCCTAGACCCTAACCCCTAGACCCTAAACCCTAGGCCCTAGAACCTAAACCCTAAACCATAAACTATAAACCCTAAACCTTAACCCCTAAACCCTAAACCCCTAAACCCTAAACACTAAACCCTAAACCCCTAAACCCTAAAACCCTAAAACCCTAAACCCCTAAAACCCTAAAACCCTAACCCCTAAAACCGTAGACCCTAGACCCTAAATCCTAAATCATAGACCCTAAACACTAAACCCTAAACCCAAACCCCTAAAACCCTAGACACTAGACCCTAGACCCTGAAACCCTAAAACCCAATACCCTAGACCCTAGACCCTAGACCCTTACCCCTAAACCCCTAAACCCTAAACCTTAAACCCTAAACCCTAAAAAACCCTAAACCCTAAAAAACACTAAACCCTAAACCCTAAACCCTAACCCCTAAACCCCTACCCCCTAACCCCTAACCCTAAACCCTAAATCCTAAACCCTAAACCCTTACCCCTAAATCCCTAAACCCCTATACCCATAACCCTAAACTCTAACCCTAAACCCTAAACCTAACCCGCAACTCCTAACCTCTAACCCCTAAACTCTAAACCCTAAACCCCTAAACCCTAAACCCCTAAACCCCTAACCCCTAACCCATAAACGCTAAACCCTAAACCCTAAACCCTAAACCCCTAACCCATAAACCTTTAAACCACTAAACCGTAAACATTTAACCCCTAAAACCCTAGACCCTAAAAAACACTAAACCCTAAACCCTAAAACCTAAACCCTAAACCTTAACTCCTAAACCCCTAACCCATAACCCCCTAACCCATAACCCTAAACCGTAAACCGTAAATCGTAAACCCTAAACCATAAATCCTAAACCCTAACCCCTAACCACTAAACCCCTAACCTTAAACCCTAAACCCTAAACCCTAAACCTAACCCCTAACCGCTAACCCCTAACCCCTTAACCCTAACCCCTAAACCCTAAACCCCTAAGCCCCTAAACCCTAACCCCTAAACCCCTAACTCATAACCCGTAACCCTAATCCCTAAACCCTAAACCATAAACCCTAAATCCAAAATCCTAAACCCTAACCCCGAAATCCTAAACCCTAAACCCCTAAACCCTATACCTTAAACCCTAAACCCCTAAACCCTAGACCCTAGACCCTAGACCCTAAACCCTAGACCCTAAACCCTAAACCCTAGGCCCTAAACCCTAAACCCTAAACCATAAACCATAAACCCTAAACCTTAACCCATAAACCCTAAACCCCTAAACCCTAAACCCTAAACACTAAACCCTAAACCCCTAAACCCTAAAACCCAAAACCCTAAAACCCAAAACCCCTAAAACCCTAAAACCCTAACCCCTAAAACCCTAGACCATAAACCCTAGACCCTAAACCCTATACCCAAACCCCTAAAACTCTAGACCCTAGACACTAGACCCTAGACACTAAACCCTAAACCCTAAACCCTAAACCCTAGACACTAGACCCTAGACCCTAACCCCTAAACCCCCAAACCCTAAACCCTAAACCCTAAACCCTAAACCCTAAAATAATCTTAAACCCTAAAAAAACACTAAACCCTAAAACCTAAACCCTAAACCCTAACCCCTAACCCCTAACCTTTAACCCCCTAACCCATAACCCTAAACCATAAACCCTAAACCCTAACCCCTAACCCCTAACCCCAAAACCCCAAAACCCCTAACCTTAAACCCTAAACCCTAAACCTAACCCATAACCCATAACCCGTTAACCCTAACCCCTAAATCGTAAATCCTAAACCCCTAAACCCGAAACCCCTAAACTCTAACCCCTAAACCCCTAACCCATATCTCTAAACCCTAAACCCTAAACCCTAAATCCTAAACCATAACCCCTAACCCCTAACCCCTAAACCCATATCCCTTAACCCTAAACCTTAAACCCTAAACCCTAACCCCTAACCCCTAAACCCCTAAACCCCTAACCATAAACCCTAAACCCTAAACCCTAAACCTAACCCCTTAACCCTTAACCCTAACCCCTAAACCCCTAAGCCCCTAAACCCCTAACCCTAAACACTAAACCTTAAACCCTAAACCCTAAACCCCTAACCGCTAAACCCCTAAACCCTTAACACTAAACCCTAAACCCCTGAACCCCTAAAACCCCAAAACCCCAAAACCCTAACCCCTAAGACCTCAGACCCTAAAACCCTAGACCCTAGACCCTAGACCCTAGACCATAAACCCTAAACCCTAAACCCTAGACCCTAAACCCTAACCCCTAACCCCTTAACCCTAAACCCTAACCCCTTAACCCCTACCACATAACCCCTAACCCCAAAACCCCAAAACCCCTAACCTTAAACCCTAAACCCTAAACCTAACCCATAACCCCTAACCCGTTAACCCTAACCCCTGAACCGTAAATCCTAAACCCCTAAACCCGAAACCCCGAAACCCTAACCCCTAAACCCATAACCCATAACTCTAAACCCTAAACCCTAAACCCTAAATCTTAAACCATAACCCCTAACCCCTAAACCCCTATCCCTTAACCCTAAACCCTAAACCCTAAACCCTAACCCCTAACCCCTAAACCCCTAAACCACTAACCCTAAACCCTAAACCCTAAACCTAACCCCTAACCCCTAACCCCTTAACCCTAACCCCTAAACCCCTAAACCCTAAACCCCTAAGCCCCTAAACCCCTAACCCTAAACACTAAACCTTAAACCCTAAATCCTGAACCCCTAACCGCTAAACCCCTAACCCCTAAACCCTTAACCCATAACCCTAAACCGTAAACCGTAAATCGTAAACCCTAAACCATAAATCCTAAACCCTAACCCCTAACCACTAAACCCCTAACCTTAAACCCTAAACCCTAAACCCTAAACCTAACCCCTAACCGCTAACCCCTAACCCCTTAACCCTAACCCCTAAACCCTAAACCCCTAAGCCCCTAAATCCTAACCCCTAAACCCCTAACCCATAACCCGTAACCCTAATCCCTAAACCCTAAACCATAAACCCTAAATCCAAAATCCTAAACCCTAACCCCGAAATCCTAAACTCTAAACCCCTAAACCCTATACCTTAAACCCTAAACCCCTAAACCCTAACCCCTAAAACCCTAGACCCTAGACCCTAAACCCTAAACCCTAGACCCTAAACCCTAAACCCTAGGCCCTAGACCCTAAACCCTAAACCCTAAACCGTAAACCATAAACCATAAACCCTAAACCCTAAACCCTAACCCATAAACCCTAAACCCCTAAACCCTAAACACTAAACCCTAAACCCCTAAACCCTAAAACCCAAAACCCTAAAACCCAAAACCCCTAAAACCCTAAAACCCTAACCCCTAAAACCCTAGACCATAAACCCTAGACCCTAAACCCTATACCCAAACCCCTAAAACTCTAGACCCTAGATACTAGACCCTAGACACTAAACCCTAAACCCTAAACCCTAGACACTAGACCCTAGACCCTAACCCCTAAACCCCCAAACCCTAAACCCTAAACCCTAAACCCTAAACCCTAAAATAATCCTAAACCCTAAAAAAACACTAAAACCTAAAACCTAAACCCTAACCCCTAACCCCTAACCTCTAACCCCCTAACACATAACCCTAAACCATAAACCCTAAACCCTAACCCCTAACCCCTAACCCCAAAACCCCTAAACCCCTAACCTTAAACCCTAAACCCTAAACCTAACCCATAACCCCTAACCCGTTAACCCTAACCCCTAAATCGTAAATCCTAAACCCCTAAACTCGAAACCCCTAAACCCTAACCCCTAAACCCCTAACCCATATCTCTAAACCCTAAACCCTAAACCATAAATCCTAAACCATAACCCCTAACCCCTAACCCCTAAACCCCTATCCCTTAACCCTAAACCTTAAACCCTAAACCCTAACCCCTAACCCCTAAACCCCTAAACCCCTAACCCTAAACCCTAAACCTAACCCCTAACCCCTTAACCCTTAACCCTAACCCCTAAACCCCTAAGCCCCTAAACCCCTAACCCTAAACACTAAACCTTAAACCCTAAATCCTAAACCCCTGACCGCTAAACCCCTAAACCCTTAACACTAAACCCTAAACCCCTGAACCCCTAAAACCCCAAAACCCTAAAACCCTAACCCCTAAGACCTCAGACCCTAAAACCCTAGACCCTAGACCCTAGACCCTAGACCATAAACCCTAAACCCTAGACCCTAAACCCTAACCCTAACCCCTAAACCCTAACCCCTTAACCCCTACCACATAACCCCTAACCCCAAAACCCCTAAACCCCTAACCTTAAACCCTAAACCCTAAACCTAACCCATAACCCCTAACCCGTTAACCCTAACCCCTAAACCGTAAATCCTAAACCCCTAAACCCGAAACCCCTAAACCCTAACCCCTAAACCCATAACCCATAACTCTAAACCCTAAACCCTAAACCCTAAATCTTAAACCATAACCCCTAACCCCTAAACCCCTATCCCTTAACCCTAAACCCTAAACCCTAAACCCTAACCCCTAACCCCTAAACCCCTAAACCACTAACCCTAAACCCTAAACCCTAAACCTAACCCCTAACCCCTAACCCCTTAACCCTAACCCCTAAACCCCTAAACCCTAAACCCCTAAGCCCCTAAACCCCTAATCCTAAACACTAAACCTTAAACCCTAAATCCTAAACCCCTAACCCCTAAACCCCTAAACCCTTAACACTAAACCCTTAACCCCTAAAACCCTAAAACCCTAAACCCCTAACCCCTAAGACCTCAGACCCTAAAACCCTAGACCCTAGACCATAAACCCTAGACCCTAAACCCATGACCCTAAACCCTAACCCCTAAACCATAAACCTTAACCCCTAAACCCCCACCACATAACCCCTAACCCCTAACCCCCTATCCCATAACCCTAAACCCTAAACCCTAAATCCTAAACCCTAACCCTAAACCCATAAACCCCTAAACCACTAAACCAATAACCCCCTAACCCTAAACCCCTAACCCTAAACCCTAAACCCTAAACCCCTAAACCCTAAACCCTAAATCCTAAACCCTAAACCCTAAACTCTAAACCCCAAACCCCTAAACCCTAAACCGTAAACCCTAACCCCTAAATCATAAACCCTAAACCCATAAACCCTATACCTTAAACGCTAAACCCTAAACCCCTAAACCCTAAACCCTAAAACCCAAAACCCTAAAACCCTAAAACCCCGAAATCCTTAAACCCTAACCCCTAAAACTCTAGACCCTAGACCCTAGACCCTAACCCCTAGACCCTAAACCCTAAACCCTAGGTCATATACCCTAAACCCTAAACCCTAAACCATAAACCATAAACCCTAAACCTTAACCCCTAAACCCTAAACCCCTAAACCCTAAACCCTAAACACTAAACTCTAAACCCCTAAACCCTAAAACCCTAAAACCCTAAAACCCTAAACCCCTAAAACCCTAAAACCCTAACCCCTAAAACCCTAGACCCTAGACCCTAAACCCTAAATCGTAGACCCTAAACACTAAACCCAAACCCCTAAAACCCTAGACCCCGAAACCCTAAAACCCAATACCCTAGACCCTAGACCCTAACCCCTAAACCCCTAAACCCTAAACCTTAAACCCTAAACCCTAAAAAAACCCTAAACCCTAAAAAACACTAAACCCTAACCCTTAAACCCCTACCCCTAACCCCTAACCCTAAACCCTAAACCCTAAATCCTAAACCCTAAACCCTTACCCCTAAATCCCTAAACCCCTATACCCATAACCCTAAACTCTAACCCTAAACCCTAAACCTAACCCGCAACTCTTAACCTCTAACCCCTAAACTCTAAACCCTAAACCCCTAAACCCCTAACCCCTAAACCCCTAACCCATAA
Source organism: Vicia faba (assembly GCA_948472305.1). Lineage (NCBI taxonomy): Eukaryota > Viridiplantae > Streptophyta > Magnoliopsida > Fabales > Fabaceae > Vicia > Vicia faba. The sequence continues at coordinate 23,728,458 of OX451740.1, forward strand.
ACGCTAAACCCTAAACCCTAAACCCCTAACGCCTAAACCTTTAAACCACTAAACCCTAAACATTAAACCCCTAAAACCCTAGACCCTAAAAAACACTAAACCCTAAACCTTAACCTCTAAACCCCTAACCCATAACCCCCTTGTTAGAACAATGTTTGAATCTACTACCCTATATTTAAGTTTTGATGATAACAAAGTGAAAAGATATAGTATTTATAAGTTTCATGAATGAACTATATGTTGCCTAAGATTATTATGTTCTGACTTGCAGATACTCTGATTGGTATAAGCAAGATCACGTCTTTTCAGCATCAGAATTTGATTTCATACACCAGCATCAGAAGTTGCTACATCAGAACGTCAAGATCAGATAATCAACTCACGCACATGCTGAAGCTTGATGAACAGAACTGCGCTCAAACACTCTGATACAGAAACACAATAGTTCATCAGCAGCGAAGCAGAATCAGAATGAGCCAAGCCAGAACTTGCGTTAAAGAAGCAACGGTACTGTGCATTGAAAGCTAATCAATTCCAACGGCCTCATTCCAGACAAGATCTGCTCAAAAAGGAAAGCTTGTTATTAGCATTGAATCAAGAATATTGCATTCAACGTTCATCTTTTCAAGTGCTATATAAACAAGGCTTTGAAGATTATAATGGCTAATGCTCTCCAAATCTCTACACGCACAAAGCTGAACCATAATCTTCGTTCTACCAGTTTTGCTAAACAACAAACTCTGATATTCCATTTCTGTTTAGCAATCTAGTTTCTAAGCTTCATTTTGTGTATACATCACAGTTGTGATAAAGTTTTGTAGAAAACATCCAAACACATTGTAATATCTCTTGTAAGAAAGTGTTACCTTGACAAACCGGGTTGTGGTTTGAATCAAGAAGGCTTTAGCAGTTGTTAAAGCAGTCTGTAATATTCAGTTGAATATAGTGAATTAAGACCTCGTTGGAGAGAGGCGAAATCACCTTGACGGGTGGACTGGAGTAGTTTGAGATCAAACGAACCAGGATAAAAATATCTTGTCAATTGCTTTAGATTTCAGTTTTACAATTCAACCCCCCCTTCTTGTGTTTTTCACCCCTTCAATTGGCATCAGAGCGCCTGGTTCTGAGCTAAAACACTTAACCGTGTCAGTACAAGATCCAGCGTCAGAAAAACACAATGGCAGGAAACAATTCTCACTTCAGCAATGACAATAACGAGGACAGAGACAGATTCAGTGGCAAACCTCCAGTCTTTGATGGAGAAAACTTTGATTACTGGAAAGACAGAATTGAAAGCTTCTTTCTAGCACATGATGCTGATCTGTGGGATATGGTGACAGATGGATACACGCACCCTGTGAATGCAAGTGGCCAGAAGATTGATAGAAAATCAATGACTGATCAACAAAAGCGTGATTTCAAGAATCACCATAAGGCCAGAACCATCCTCCTCAGTGCCATCTCCTATACTGAGTATGAAAAGATCTCCAACAGAGACACAGCAAAGAACATCTTTGATTCTCTCAGAATGACGCATGAGGGCAACGTTCAAGTCAAAGAAACAAAAGCTCTGGCGCTCATTCAGAAGTATGAGGCGTTCAAAATGGAAGAATCTGAATCCATTGAAACTATGTTCTCTAGATTCCAGATTCTGGTAGCTGGTCTCAAAGTTCTGGACAAAGGATACTCTACTGCTGACCATGTCAAGAAAATAATCAGAAGTTTACCCAAGCAGTGGAGGCCTATGGTTACTGCTCTGAAGCTAGCTAAAGATCTCAACAAGATCACTCTGGAGGAACTTATAAGCTCCCTCAGAAGTCATGAGATAGAGCTAGAAGCTGACGAGCCTCAGAAGCAAGGTAAGCCTTTAGCTTTAAAATCTAACAGAAAATCTGAGTCTAAAGTTTTGCAGGCAGTTGAAGAAACATCTGATGGATCCTCATCAGAAGAAGACGAACTTTCCCTTCTTTCCAGAAGAGTAAATCAACTGTGGAAGCAAAGACAAAGGAAGTTCAGGAATCCCAGAAGATCTGATCAGAACGAGTCCTCCTCCAGATACAGAAGGACAGATTCTTCCTCTGGATACAGAAGATCTGAAGGCTCCTCCAGTAGCAAGAAGCCAAACACCAAAGACATCATCTGCTACGAGTGCAATGAGCAAGGACACTACAAGAGTGACTGCCCAAAGCTTCAGAGGGAAAAGCCCAAAAAGAAGTTTAGAAGAGAGAAGAAGAAAAGTCTCATGGCCACATGGGATGACTCTGACTCGTCTGAAGCTGACTCAGAATCAGATGATGAAAGGGCAAACATAGCGCTCATGGCTAACATCTCAGAAGATAGTGAAGCTTCTGAATCAGACTCAGAATCAGACACAGAAGAGGTATTTCCTAACTTCGCTGTTAATTTTACAAAGGCTGAACTTGCTGAAAGCCTCAATGAAATTCTGGAACGCTATCAGCAGATTAGAGCTAAATTCAGAGACCTGAAAAGGAATCTTGAATCTGACTCTAATAAGTCTGAGAGTCTCAAATTGGAAAACTCTGAGCTGAGAGATAAAATTTCAAAATTAGAAAACTCTTTACAAAACTCTCAGAAGGAACCAATTTCTGAAACTCCCAGCAACGCTGATGAGATCATCAAGGAGTATGATCACAGTTTCCAGAAGTTCCTAGCTAAAAGCATAGATAGAAGCAGAATGGCTTCAATGATCTATGGAGTTAGCAGAAACGGCAGGAAAGGTATAGGATACCAAGGTAAGGTTCCTACACCAAAGAATGTCATGGACTTGACCATTAAACACACTCCTCTAAATTCACACTTTGTGTATGGTCACACACATGATATCAAATATACTAGCAGTAAGCACTCTGTGAAACCAAAATTCAACCAGAGTTTTGGTAAAACTAACAAGTCTGGACCCAAGAAAATCTGGGTACCTAAGGATAAAATAATACATGTTGCAGATATCTTTAGCAGCAAGTCAGAAACACCAGTCATGGTACCTGGACTCTGGCTGCTCACGACACATGACGGGAAGAAGGCATATGTTCCAAAGCCTGGAACTTAAGCCTGGAGGCCACGTTGGCTTTGGAGGCAATCAGAGGGGAAAGATAATTGGCTCTGGAACTGTAGGTAATGGAAATATTCCCTCTATTAATAATGTTCTGCTAGTAGATGGATTGATGCATAATCTGTTATCCATAAGTCAATTAAGTGATAACGGTTATGATATAATCTTTAATCAAAAATCATGTAAAGCTGTTAGTCAGAAAGATGGGACTATCCTGTTTAATGGTAAGAGGAAAAACAACATTTACAAAATCAAACTTTCTGAACTAAAGAGTCAGAATGTAAAATGTCTTCTGTCTGTTAACAACGAGCAGTGGATCTGGCACAGAAGATTGGGGCATGTTAGTATGAGAAGAATATCTCAGATTAACAAACTCAATCTGGTCAGAGGACTTCCTAATTTGAAGTTCAATTCAGATGCTCTGTGTGAAGCATGTCAGAAAGGCAAATTTGCAAAACCTTCTTTTAAATCCAAAAATGTTGTTTCTACCTCTAAGCCATTAGAACTTCTGCACATTGACTTATTTGGACCAGTTAAAACTGCTATAGTCAGTGGTAAGAAGTATGGGTTAGTAATCGTAGATGACTATAGCAGATGGACATGGGTAAAGTTCTTAAGACACAAGGACGAGTCACACTCTGTGTTTGTTACCTTCTGTAACCAAGTTCAGAATGAAAAAGATCTTAGAATCGTTAAAGTCAGAAGTGATCATGGTGGAGAATTTGAAAATAAAGATTTTGAGTCATTCTTTAATGACAAAGGCATTCTGCATGATTTCTCTTGTCCTAGAACTCCCCAACAAAATGGAGTTGTAGAACGAAAGAACAGAACATTGCAAGAAATGGCCAGAACCATGATCAATGAGACAAACGTTGCTAAGACTTTCTGGGCAGAGGCAATAAACACAGCGTGCTACATTCAGAATAGAATCTCAATAAGACCTATTCTGGAAAAGTCTCCATATGAATTGTGGAAGAACAGAAAGCCCAACATTTCATATTTTCATCCATTTGGATGTACTTGCTTTATATTAAATACAAAGAATTATTTGAACAAGTTTGATTCTAAGGCACAGAAGTGTATTATGTTAGGATACTCTGAACGCTCAAGAGGGTACAGAGTATACAATACAGAAACACAGATTGTGGAAGAATCAATCAGTGTTCGTTTTGATGACAAGCTTGACTCTGAGAAGTCAAAGCAGAATGAAATTTTTGCAGGTATAGAAATTGAATTTGCAGGTTCTAAAGACAAGTCATCAGAAGCTCTCAACACAGACATTCCTTCAACGTCTGAAAGGAGCACTGCTAGAAATCCTTCAACAGCTGCTGATCAACCTCAGAAGAGATTGCCCAGAAGCAGCTTGGATCACCCAGAAGAGACTATTCTAGGAAGAAAAGAAGATCCAATCAGAACAAGAGCAAGCTTCAGAAACTCTGAAGAAACTCTTATGGGACTTGTGTCTCTGATTGAACCTTCTTCTATTGATGAAGCACTTCTGGACAATGACTGGATTCTGGCAATGCAAGAAGAGCTGAATCAATTCACCAGAAATGACGTATGGGATCTCGTTCCCAGACCAAAAGGATTCAACGTCATTGGAACAAGATGGGTGTTCAGAAACAAGCTAAATGAACAAGGTGAAGTCATCAGAAACAAGGAACGACTGGTTGCACAAGGTTATAGTCAGCAAGAGGGGATAGACTATACAGAAACCTTTGCCCCAGTCGCCAGGTTAGAATCTATCAGACTTTTAATTTCATTTGCTGTTAATAGAGGCATCACTCTGTATCAGATGGATGTCAAAAGTGCATTCTTAAATGGTTATATAGAAGAAGAAGTTTATGTTCACCAACCCCCAGGTTTTGAAAATACAAAATATCCAGAACATGTTTTCAAACTAAAGAAGTCACTGTATGGTCTGAAACAAGCTCCCAGAGCTTGGTATGAAAGGCTAAGTAACTTTCTGCTTGAAAATGAATTCACCAGAGGGAAAGTGGACACTACTCTATTCTGTAAAACAGTTAAGAGTGACATTTTAGTCTGTCAAATTTATGTTGATGATATCATTTTTGGTTCTACTAATCCTTCTCTTGGAAGAAAATTTGCTAAGTGTATGCAGGCAGAATTTGAGATGAGCCTCATGGGGGAACTGAAATTCTTTCTAGGAATTCAGATCAATCAAACTCCAGAAGGAACTTACATTCATCAGAGCAAATACATCAGAGATCTTCTGAAGAAATTTGATCTCTCAGAATGTAAGCCATCAAAGATTCCAATGCATCCCACGTGCATTCTGGAAAGAGAAGAGGTAAGCAAAAGTGTAGAACAGAAAGTCTACAGAGGTATGATTGGTTCTCTCCTCTATCTGACTGCTTCAAGACCTGACATATTATTCAGCGTTTGTATCTGTGCTAGATTCCAATCAGATCCTAGAGAATCTCACTTAACAGCTGTTAAGCGAATTTTCAAGTATCTGAAAGGTACTACTAATCTGGGTCTGTTTTATAGAAAATCTAGTGATTACAGCTTAGTAGGCTACTGTGATGCTGATTTTGCTGGAGACAGAGTGGAACGTAAAAGTACTTCTGGAAGCTGCCAGTTTCTGGGAGAAAATCTGATCTCTTGGTCCAGCAAAAGGCAATCAATAATTGCTCTGTCAACAGCAGAAGCTGAGTACATAGCAGCAGCAGGATGTAGCACACAAATGCTCTGGATGAAAAGTCAGCTTGAAGACTTCCAGATTTTTGAGAGTAACATTCCTATACTTTGTGATAATACTTCTGCTATTTGCTTAAGTAAGAATCCTATTTTACATTCTAGAGCTAAGCATATAGAAATAAAACATCATTTCATTAGGGACTACATTCAGAAAGGTATTTTGAACTTAAAATTTATAGATACAGACCATCAATGGGCTGATATCTTTACTAAACCCCTTTCAGAAGATAGATTTAATTTCATTCTGAAACATCTCAGCATGAAAGTGTGCCCAGAGTGAAAATGTTTTAATTCCATATATTTACTTTCAGAATGTAATTATTTTTACTGTGAACTTCTGATCAATCTTCTTTCAGAAAGATAGAACATGCAGATTGTATCAGATGTAAGTCTAAAGATCTGAGAGTCTAATCTCAAAGACAGACGTGCTGATCACTACATCAAACAAGTGTCATCCAATCATCAGCATATCTCTGAAGCAGAACGCGTGCACGCTTCTGAGAAGGCAAAGCGCTGATTGGGTGCATTGAGACACATGTCTGGTAACCGTTTTTAAGTATCTTTCTCAAATCCCCCAAAATCAGCAAGCATTTAATGAAAAGTAATCACGCTTGTTAAATGGCAATCATTATTTTTCTCTCTCTTAAAAACGTTTATCTTTTCAAAATAATTTTGAAAACTCTATTTAAGCACATTAATCTCTCATTCTTACTCTTTACGCTTTCTTATTAACACTCAAGCTTTTTCTGCATATTTCTGAGTTCATCCCTTGCAAACTCTTTTTCTCAATTCATTCTCAAAGCTTTTTTAGTGTGAACAATGGCATCCTCCAGCATTTCTGCAGGCAATCAGAAGAAAGAAACCTCTGAGCAATATCAAGTGCCAATCAGAACTCTTCTCACTCCGGTAAAGAACCTTGAAGTGCTTTCTGAGTTAATCATTGACTTCAAAAGCTTGAAGGAAAATGGTTTTGACCTAACTGAAGAAATTAGGGTTCAAAAGTGGGAGAGGTATTTCGATAGGTTGGTTGGACCAACATTCCCAGCGCTAGTCAAGGAATTTTGGATTCACGCCAAGGTTTCAAAACATCTAGTCATCTCTTCTGTCATGGGAAAGAAGATTGTGATTTCTGAAGATCTCATTGCAAGGCTAATCGGTCAAAGTGGTGGTGGAGTCCGTTGTGTGGACATGGCTGAAAGATGCGCTGATGTAGGTGTGGTAGCGAACAGGATTTTCACTCTTGGAATGCCCAGCAGCAAAATTAAGGATCTGAAGGATCACTGCAGAGTATGGGCTAAGATTATTCTAGGTTGCTTCAACCACAGGAAACCAACAAGTTCTCCTGATTATATAAATGTGGATCAGCAGTTTCTGATCTACTTTATTGATCAGAAGATTAAGATCAATCTGGCTCACTTCTTGTTCAACCATCTCAAGACCAGTGTGAAAGAAACAAGAGAAGAAGAAAGGACCAAGAGAGACTGGATACCGTTTGGAAGGCTTATATCAGATATTCTGACAGAGAATAGGCTGATTGAACATCTGATCGAAGCTCAGGAGATGAGCACTATTGAACCAACTATTGGAAAACCGCTGAACGCAAAGAATCTGAAAAAGATGAAGCTGATAGAAAATATTCAGAAGGAACCCAGAGCTACTTCAACTGCTGATATCTCCAGCAGAAGAGTGCCTCTGAGTGATTTTCCGGTATTTTCTGAAATGGAATCCAAACCAGAGATGTTTCTCAGGTACCCAGATGCGTACAAGGCAGAAGATACAGGTTCAAAGCTGAAGATCAAAGATCTGCGTCAACCAGAACCAGAAGTGACTTTGAAGAAGACAAAGAAGAGGAAAGCGCCATCAGAAGGATCATCTCATCAGACTCCAAAGAAAAGAGGTATTTCATCTGCTGCCCCTATTTCAATTTCATCTACTATTCCAACATCTGCTGCCCCTCATAGAATATCAATCCCAATCCCTACCATTGATGAAACCATACCAGAAGACCCTTCTGAGGCCTTACTACTCAGAAGACCCAGAACCAAAATCCCCAAACAACCAACAATTTCAACAACAACAGCACTTGACCAAGTGCTAGCTGATATTGAGCGTGAACATGCCTCTGCTAAACCAAACTCTGAACCACAAAATATTCCTCCTCCACAACCAGAACATCAACCAGAACCAGAAATACAACAACAACCAGAACCAGAACCACAACAACAACAACCTCTCACAGAAGAACCTCTGATCCCTGAGCAATCAGAGATTCCACCTCCATCTTCCCAACCAGAAATAAATCCACCTTCACACCAAACAGAGTTTCACCATTCTGAAACCCCTTCTCCTCATAAATCTGAACCTCACTCACCTCAACCTTCACCGCTGGCAATCCAGTTGCCATGTGGAACCACTATTGTCATGCCCCAGTTACCATCCTCAGAAGAATCAACACCTCCAAATACTCCCAAACCTCCATCCACTCCAATCGAAATATCTGACTCTGATTCTGATACCCCTCCTCCAAAACAAACAGCCTCTCAGCAAACCTCTGAAAACCCCAGCAGGACTTTCATTGACTTAACCAGTCTTGAACGTCTTGCTGATCTAAGACACAAAATTGCTATCCCAAAACCAAAGCAACCAGATGTTGGCTCTGGTATTTTGAATTTTGAAATAGGTGTGCTGCAATGGATTGCTTCTTTGAAGCAAGTCTGTCCTGGGATGATTGACCCAGCTGCTTCTGATCAGCTCTGGTCACAGTTCAGACTATGGGTACGTGCTGAAGCCCTCAAGTTGCAGGATGTCAACTATGAGCAGGCTCAACAGAACTTCAGCAAGCTGCTGAAGGAAGTTGAAAGTCAGCTGCCTCAGGAAGACGTGCTCCCTCTGGACAGTGAACCTTGGTCTGAGAAACAGCAAGCTGCAAAGGTGCAACCATCAGAAGAAGACAAGACCATTCAGGATGAAAGTCAAACAGCGGATGTTGCTGAAAGTTCTGAGAAGCCTCCTCCTTCTGATGCTTCTCAAGCTGCCTTGGACAGGCAGACTCTGGAAGAATTAAGGCTGAATGACTTGCGTCTACAACAGCGGATGGACGACAATGATCAGAAGATGAAAGCAAGAATGGATGTGCAGGACAGCAAGATTGACACTGTTGTCAACATGGTTCAGAAGCAGAATGAAACTTCTGAAAAGATTCAAGCGATGCTGGAGAGCCTGTTCTCACGCATGCCCCCTCAACCTTAAATCTTTTTCATGCATAACTTTTTCATGTTTTCTTCATTTTCTGATGTACTGTTTTGATTATGCTGTGTAATATTTTCTTCCTCTGATTCTGAACTATTTTAATATAATTTGTTTTTCTGATCTAAATTGTTTTAGCACATCACCAACACTTTTTGATTGCTGACAAAAAGGGGGAGAACAAGAATGATATTTAAATCAATAACGGGCTAACTAGACAGAAACTCTCAAACATTCTAACTCTATTACTTGAAATGTTTTTCTGTTTTTGTTTTAAGTCTACAGGCACAAGGAAGCTCCTGGACACTATGAAGACTAGAAGCTCTGATCAAAATGTAGAAGCTCTGATCAATGTTGCTCTGATCAATATGAAGTTCTGATCGACCTAATACTCTGATCCAAAGCAAAGCTCTGACAGGAATAGTTCTGAAGCTCTGCTCTCTGATAAGTCAAAGACTCTTATAATCTGATGTTCAAAGAAAGAAAAAGATCTGATCTTGAAGAACACGTATATCAAAGGGAAGTAATAAACTCAGGGGGAGTATCTCTTAACTCTGATTTCTCCTTACTTCTTAACTCCGAAACATTTCCCAGATACCTTTTCACGTTATTTTTCATTTAAAATATCTAGTTTTTGTCATCATCAAAAAGGGGGAGATTGTTAGAACAATGTTTGAATCTACTACCCTATATTTAAGTTTTGATGATAACAAAGTGAAAAGATATAATATTTATAAGTTTCATGAATGAACTATATGCTGGCTAAGATTATTATGTTCTGACTTGCAGATACTCTGATTGGTATAAGCAAGATCACGTCTTTTCAGCATCAGAATTTGATTTCATACACCAGCATCAGAAGTTGCTACATCAGAACGTCAAGATCAGATAATCAACTCACGCACATGCTGAAGCTTGATGAACAGAACTGCGCTCAAACACTCTGATACAGAAACACAATAGTTCATCAGCAGCGAAGCAGAATCAGAATGAGCCAAGCCAGAACTTGCGTTAAAGAAGCAACGGTATTGTGCATTGAAAGCTAATCAATTCCAACGGCCTCATTCCAGACAAGATCTGCTCAAAAAGGAAAGCTTGTTATTAGCATTGAATCAAGAATATTGCATTCAACGTTCATCTTTTCAAGTGCTATATAAACAAGGCTTTGAAGATTATAATGGCTAATGCTCTCCAAATCTCTACACGCACAAAGCTGAACCATAATCTTCGTTCTACCAGTTTTGCTAAACAACAAACTCTGATATTCCATTTCTGTTTAGCAATCTAGTTTCTAAGCTTCATTTTGTGTATACATCACAGTTGTGATAAAGTTTTGTAGAAAACATCCAAACACATTGTAATATCTCTTGTAAGAAAGTGTTACCTTGACAAACCGGGTTGTGGTTTGAATCAAGAAGGCTTTAGCAGTTGTTAAAGCAGTCTGTAATATTCAGTTGAATATAGTGAATTAAGACCTCGTTGGAGAGAGGCGAAATCACCTTGACGGGTGGACTGGAGTAGTTTGAGATCAAACGAACCAGGATAAAAATATCTTGTCAATTGCTTTAGATTTCAGTTTTACAATTCAACCCCCCCCTTCTTGTGTTTTTCACCCCTTCACCCCTAACCCATAACCCTAAAACGTAAACCATAAATCGTAAACCCTAAACCATAAATCCTAAACACTAACCCCTAACCACTAAACCCCTAACCTTAAACCCTAAACCCTAAACCCTAAACCCTAAACCTAACCCCTAACCGCTAACCCTTAACCCCTTAACCCTAACCCCTAAACCCTAAACCCCTAAGCCCCTAAACCCTAACCCCTAAACCCCTAACCCATAACCTGTAACCCTAATCCCTAAACCCTAAACCCTAAATCCAAAATCCAAAATCCTAAACCCTAACCCCGAAATCCTAAACCCTAAACCCCTAAACCCTATACCTTAAACCCTAAACCCCTAAGCCCTAAAACCATAGACCTCTAGACCCTAGACCCTAAACCCTAGACCCTAAACCCTAGGCCCTAGACCCTAAACCCTAAACCCTAAACCCTAAACCATAAACCATAAACCCTAAACCTTAACCCATAAACCCTAAACCCCTAAACCCTAAACCCTAAACACTAAACCCTAAACCCCTAAACCCTAAAACCCAAAACCCTAAACCCCTAAAACCCTAAAAACCTAACCCCTAAAACCCTAGACCCTAAACCCTAGACCCTAAACCCTATACCCAAACCCCTAAAACTCTAGACCCTAGACACTAGACCCTAGACACTAAACCCTAAACCCTAAACCCTAGACCCTAGACCCTAGACCCTAACCCATAAACCCCTAAACCCCTAAACCCTAAACCCCTAACCCTAAACACTAAACCTTAAACCCTAAACCCCTAACCGCTAAACCCCTACACCCTTAACACTAAACCCTAAACCCCTGAACCCCTAAAACCCCAAAACTCTAAAACCCTAACCCCTAAGACCTCAGACCCTAAAACCCTAGACCCTAGACCCTAGACCATAAACCCTAGACCCTAGACCATAAACCCTAAACCCTAAACCCTAGACCCTAAACCCTAAACCCTAACCCCTTAACCCCTACCACATAACCCCTAACCCCCTAACCCATAACCCTAAACCCTAAACCCCAAACCCTAAATGCTAAACCCTAACCCTTAACCCATAAACCCCTAAACCCCTAAACCAATAACCCCCTAACCCTAAACCCCTAACCCTAAACCCTAAACCCATAAACCATAAACCCTAAATCCTAAACCCTAACCCCTAAATCATAAACCCTAAACCCATAAACCCTATACCTTAAACCCTAAACCCTAAACCCCTAAACCCTAAAACCCAAAACCCTAAAATCCTAAAACCCCGAAATCCTTAAACCCTAACCCCTAAAACCCTAGACCCTAGACCCTAAACCCTAACCCCTAGACCCTAAACCCTAGGCCCTAGACCCTAAACCCTAAATCCTAAACCCTAAACCATAAACCATAAACCCTAAACCTAAACCCCTAAACCCTAAACACTAAACCCTAAAACCCAAAACCCTAAAACCCTAAACCCCTAAAATCCTAAAACCCTAACCCCTAAAACCCTAGACACTAGACCCTAGACCCTAAACCCTAAACCGTAGACCCTAGACCCCAAACAATAAACCCTAAACCCAAACCCAAACCCCTAAAACCCTAGACACTAGACATTAGACCGCGAAACCCTAAAACCCAATACCCTAGACCCTAGACCCTAGACCCTAACCCCTAAACCCTAAACCTTAAACCCTAAACCCTAAAAAACCCTAAACCCTAAAAAACAATAAACCCTAAACCCTAAACCCTAACCCCTAACCCCTAAACCCCTACCCCCTAACCCCTAACCCCTAACCCCCTAACTCTAAACCTAAACCCTAAACCCTAAACCCTAAATCCTAAACCCTAAACCCTTACCCCTAAACACCTATACCCATAACCCTAAACCCTAAACCTAACCCGCAACTCCTAACCCCTAACCCCTAAACTCTAAACCCCTAAACCCTAAACCCCTAAACCCCTAACCCCTAAACCCCTAACCCATAAACACTAAACCCTAAACCCTAAACCCTAAACCCTAAACCCCTTACCCCTAAACCTTTAAACCACTAAACCCTAAACATTAAACCCCTAAAACCCTATACCCTAAAAAACACTAAACCCTAAACCCTAAAACCTAAACCCTAAACCCTAACCCCTAAACCCCTAACCCCTAACCCCCTAACCCATAACCCTAAACCGTAAACCGTAAATCGTAAACCCTAAACCATAAATCCTAAACCCTAACCCCTAACCACTAAACCCCTAAACCCCTAACCTTAAACCCTAAACCCTAAACCCTAAACCTAACCCCTAACCCCTAAACCCTAAACCATAAACCCCTAAACCATAAACCCCTAAACCCTAACCCCTAAACCCCTAACCCATAACCCGTAACCCTAATCCCTAAACCCTAAACCTTAAACGCTAAATCCAAAATCCTAAACCCTAACCCCTAACCCCTAAATCCTAAACCATAAACTCCTAAACCCTATACCTTAAACCCTAAACCCTAAACCCCTAAACCCTAAAACCCAAAACCCTAAAACCCTAACACCCCAAAATCCTAAAACCCTAACCCCTAAAACCCTAGACCCTAGACCCTAGACCCTAAACCCTATACCATAAACCCTAAACCCTAGGCCCTAAACACTAAACCCTAAACCCTAAACCCTAAACCCTAAACCATAAACCCTAAGCCTTAACCCCTAAACCCTAAATCCCTAAACCCTAAACCCTAAACCCTAAACCCCTAAACCCTAAAACCCAAAACCCTAAAACCCTAAACCCCTAAAACCCTAAAACCCTAAAACCCTAACCCCTAAAACCCTAGACCCTAGACCATAAACCTTAGACCCTAGACCCTAAAAACTAAACCCTAAACCCAAACCCCTAAAACCCTAGACACTAGACCCTAGACCCCGAAACCCTAAAACCCAATACCCTAGACCCTAGACCCCAACCCCTAAACCCCTAAACCCTAAACCCTAAACCTTAAACCCTAAACCCTAAAAAAACCCTAAACCCTAAAAAAACACTAAACCCTAAACCATAAAGCCTAACCCCTTAACCCCTAACCCCCCTAACCCATAACCCTAAACCCTAAACCCTAAACCCCTAAACCCCTAAAACCCTAAAACCCTAAACCCTAAAACCCCTAAGACCTCAGACCCTAAAACCCTAGACCCTAGACCCTAGACCATAAACCCTAGACCCTAAACCCATGACCCTAAACCCTAACCCCTAAACCATAAACCCTAACCCCTAAACCCCTACCACATAACCCCTAACCCCTAACCCCCTAACCCATAACCCTAAACCCTAAATCCTAAACCCTAACCCTAAACCCATAAACCCCTAAACCCCTAAACCACTAAACCAATAACTCCCAAACCTTAAACCCCTAACCCTAAACCCTAAACCCTAAACCCCTAAACCCTAAACCCTAAATCCTAAACCCTAAACCCTAAACTCTAAACCCTAAACCCCTAAACCCTAAACCGTAAACCCTAAACCCTAACCCCTAAATCATAAACCCTAAACCCATAAACCCTATACCTTAAACGCTAAACCCTAAACCCTAAAACCAAAAACCCTAAAACCCTAAAACCCTGAAATCCTTAAACCCTAACCCCTAAAACCCTAACCCCTAGACCCTAAACCCTAAACCCTAGGCCCTAGACCCTAAACCATAAACCATAAACCCTAAACCTTAACCCCTAAACCCTAAACCCCTAAACCCTAAACCCTAAAACCCTAAACCCCTAAACCCTAAACCCCTAAAACCCTAAAACCCTAAACCCCTAAAACCCTAAAACCCTAACCCCTAAAACCCTAGACCCTAGACCCTAAACCCTAAATCATAGACCCTAAACACTAAACCCTAAACCCAAACCCCTAAAACCCTAGACACTAGACCGTAGACCCTGAAACCCTAAAACCCAATACCCTAGACCCTAGACCCTAGACCCTAACCCCTAAACCCCTAAACCCTAAACCTTAAACCCTAAACCCTAAAAAACCCTAAACCCTAAAAAACACTAAACCCTAAACCCTAAACCCTAACCCCTAAACCCCTACCCCCTAACCCCTAACCCTAAAACCTAAATCCTAAACCCTAAACCTTAACTCCTAAACCCTAAACCTTAACTCCTAAACCCCTAACCCATAACCCCCTAACCCATAACCCTAAACCGTAAACCGTAAATCGTAAACCCTAAACCATAAATCCTAAACCCTAACCCCTAACCACTAAACCCCTAACCTTAAACCCTAAACCCTAAACCCTAAACCTAACCCCTAACCGCTAACCCCTAACCCCTTAACCCTAACCCCTAAACCCTAAACCCCTAAGCCCCTAAACCCTAACCCCTAAACCCCTAACCCATAACCCGTAACCCTAATCCCTAAACCCTAAACCATAAACCCTAAATCCAAAATCCTAAACCCTAACCTCGAAATCCTAAACCCTAAACCCCTAAACCCTATACCTTAAACCCTAAACCCCTAAACCCTAACCCCTAAAACCCTAGACCCTAGACCCTAGACCCTAAACCCTAGACCCTAAACCCTAAACCCTAGGCCCTAAACCCTAAACCCTAAACCCTAAACCCTAAACCATAAACCATAAACCCTAAACCTTAACCCATAAACTCTAAACCCCTAAACCCTAAACACTAAACCCTAAACCACTAAACCCTAAAACCCAAAACCCTAAAACCCTAAACCCCTAAAACCCTAAAACCCTAACCCCTAAAACCCGAGACCTTAAACCCTAGACCCTAAACCCTATACCCAAACCCCTAAAACTCTAGACCCTAGACACTAGACCTTAGACACTAAACCCTAAACCCTAAACCCTAGACACTAGACCCTAGACCCTAACCCCTAAACCCCCAAACCCTAAACCCTAGACCCTAAACCCTAAACCCTAAACCCTAACCCCTAAACCCTAAAATAATCCTAAACCCTAAAAAAACACTAAACCATAAAACCTAAACCCTAAACCCTAACCCTCAACCCCTAACCTCTAACCCCCTAACCCATAACCCTAAACCATAAACCCTAAACCCTAACCCCAAAACCCCTAAACCCCTAACCTTAAACCCTAAACCCTAAACCTAACCCATAACCCCTAACCCGTTAACCCTAACCCCTAAATCGTAAATCCTAAACCCCTAAACCCGAAACCCCTAAACCCTAACCCCTAAACCCCTAACCCATATCTCTAAACCCTAAACCCTAAACCCTAAATCCTAAACCATAACCCCTAACCCCTAAACCCCTATCCCTTAACCCTAAACCTTAAACCCTAAACCCTAACCCCTAACCCCTAAACCCCTAAACCCCTAAACCCCTAACCCTAAACCCTAAACCCTAAACCTAACCCCTAACCCCTTAACCCTTAACCCTAACCCCTAAACCCCTAAGCCCCTAAACCCCTAACCCTAAACACTAAACCTTAAACCCTAAACCCTAAACCCCTAACCGCTAAACCCCTAAACCCTTAACACTAAACCCTAAACCCCTGAACCCCTAAAACCCCAAAACCCTAAAACCCTAACCCCTAAGACCTCAGACCCTAAAACCCTAGACCCTAGACCATAAACCCTAAACCCTAAACCCTAGACCCTAAACCCTAACCCCTAACCCCTTAACCCTAAACCCTAACCCCTTAACCCCTACCACATAACCCCTAACCCCAAAACCCCTAAACCCCTAACCTTAAACCCTAAACCCTAACCCATAACCCATAACCCCTAACCCGTTAACCCTAACCCCTAAACCGTAAATCCTAAACCCCTAATCCCGAAACCCCTAAACCCTAACCCCTAAACCCATAACCCATAACTCTAAACCCTAAACCCTAAACCCTAAATCTTAAACCATAACCCCTAACCCCTAATCCCCTATCCCTTAACCCTAAGCCCTAAACCCTAAACCCTAACCCCTAACCCCTAAACCCCTAAACCACTAACCCTAAACCCTAAACCCTAAACCTAACCCCTAACCCCTAACCCCTTAACCCTAACCCCTAAACCCCTAAACCCTAAACCCCTAAGCCCCTAAACCCCTAACCCTAAACACTAAACCTTAAACCCTAAACCCTAAACCCCTAACCCCTAAACCCCTAAACCCTTAACACTAAACCCTTAACCCCTAAAACCCTAAAACCCTAAACCCCTAACCCCTAAGACCTCAGACCCTAAAACCCTAGACCCTAGACCCTAGACCATAAACCCTAGACCCTAAACCCATGACCCTAAACCCTAACCCCTAAACCATAAACCTTAACCCCTAAACCCCTACCACATAACCCCTAACCCCTAACCCCCTAACCCATAACCCTAAACCCTAAACCCTAAATCCTAAACCCTAACCCTAAACCCATAAACCCCTAAACCACTAAACCAATAACCCCCTAACCCTAAACCCCTAACCCTAAACCCTAAACCCTAAACCCCTAAACCCTAAACCCTAAATCCTAAACCCTAAACCCTAAACTCTAAACCCCAAACCCCTAAACCCTAAACCGTAAACCCTAAACCCTAACCCCTAAATCATAAACCCTAAACCCATAAACCCTATACCTTAAACGCTAAACTCTAAACCCCTAAACCCTAAACCCTAAAACCCAAAACCCTAAAACCCTAAAACCCCGAAATCCTTAAACCCTAACCCCTAAAACCCTAGACCCTAGACCCTAACCCCTAGACCCTAAACCCTAAACCCTAGGTCCTATACCCTAAACCCTAAACCCTAAACCCTAAACCCTAAACCATAAACCCTAAACCTTAACCCCTAAACCCTAAACCCCTAAACCCTAAACCCTAAATACTAAACCCTAAACCCCTAAACCCTAAAACCCTAAAACCCTAAACCCCTAAAACCCTAAAACCCTAACCCCTAAAACCCTAGACCCTAGACCCTAAACCCTAAATCGTAGACCCTATACACTAAACCCTAAACCCAAACCCCTAAAACCCTAGACCCCGAAACCCTAAAACCCAATACCCTAGACCCTAGACCCTAGACCCTAACCCCTAAACCCCTAAACCCTAAACCTTAAACCCTAAACCCTAAAAAAACCCTTAACCCTAAAAAACACTAAACCCTAACCCCTAAACCCCTACCCCCTAACCCCTAACCCTAAACCCTAAACCCTAAATCCTAAACCCTAAACCCTTACCCCTAAATCCCTAAACCCCTATACCCATAACCCTAAACTCTAACCCTAAACCCTAAACCTAACACGCAACTCCTAACCTCTAACCCCTAAACTCTAAACCCTAAACCCCTAAACCCTAAACCCCTAAACCCCTAACCCCTAAACCCCTAACCCATAAACGCTAAACCCTAAACCCTAAACCCTAAACCCTAAACCCTAAACCCCTAATCCCTAAACCTTTAAACCACTAAACCCTAAACATTAAACCCCTAAAACCCTAGACCCTAAAAAACACTAAACCCTAAACCTTAACCCCTAAACCCCTAACCCATAACCCCCTAACCCATAACCCTAAACAGTAAACCGTAAATCGTAAACCCTAAACCATAAATCCTAAACCCTAACCCCTAACCACTAAACCCCTAACCTTAAACCCTAAACCCTAAACCCTAAACCCTAAACCTAACCCCTAACCGCTAACCCCTAACCCCTTAACCCTAACCTCTAAACCCTAAACCCCTAAGCCCCTAAACCCTAACCCCTAAACCCCTAACCCATAACCCGTAACCCTAATCCCTAAACCCTAAACCCTAAATCCAAAATCCTAAACCCTAACCCCGAAATCCTAAACCCTAAACCCCTAAACCCTATACCTTAAACCCTAAACCCCTAAAACCCTAGACCTCTAGACCCTAGACCCTAGACCCTAAACCCTAAACCCTAAACCCTAGGCCCTAGACCCTAAACCCTAAACCCTAAACCCTAAACCCTAAACCATAAACCATAAACCCTAAACCTTAACCCATAAACCCTAAACCCCTAAACCCTAAACCCTAAACACTAAACCCTAAACCCCTAAACCCTAAAACCCAAAACCCTAAAACCCTAAACCCCTAAAACCCTAAAAACCTAACCCCTAAAACCCTAGACCCTAAACCCTAGACCCTAAACCCTATACCCAAACCCCTAAAACTCTAGACCCTAGACACTAGACCCTAGACACTAAACCCTAAACTCTAAACCCTAGACCCTAGACCCTAACCCATAAACCCCTAAACCCTAAACCCTAAATCCTAAACCCTAAAATAATCCTAAACCCTAAAAAAACACTAAACCCTAAAACCTAAACCCTAACCCCTAACCTCTAACCCCCTAACCCATAACCATAAACCATAAACCCTAAACCCTAAACCCTAACCCCTAACCCCTAACACCAAAACCCCTAAACCCCTAACCTTAAACCCTAAACCCTAAACCTAACCCATAACCCCTAACCCGTTAACCCTAACCCCTAAACCGTAAATCCTAAACCCCTAAACCCGAAACCCTAAAACCCTAACCCCTAAACCCCTAACCCATATCTCTAAACCCTAAACCCTAAATCATAAACCATAACCCCTAACCCTTAAACCCCTATCCCTTAACCCTAAACCTTAAACCCTAAACCCTAACCCCTAACCCCTAAACCCCTAACCCTAAACCCTAAACCCTAAACCCTAAACCTAACCCCTAACCCCTAACCCCTTAACCCTAACCCCTAAACCCCTAAGCCCCTAAACCCCTAACCCTAAACACTAAACCTTAAACCCTAAACCCCTAACCGCTAAACCCCTACACCCTTAACACTAAACCCCAAACCCCTGAACCCCTAAAACCCCAAAACTCTAAAACCCTAACCCCTAAGACCTCAGACCCTAAAACCCTAGACCCTAGACCCTAGACCCTAGACCATAAACCCTAAACCCTAATCCCTAGACCCTAAACCCTAACCCCTAACCCCTTAACCCTAAACCCTAACCCCTTAACCCCTACCACATAACCCCTAACCCCCTAACCCATAACCCTAAACCCTAAACCCCAAACCTTAAATTCTAAACCCTAACCCTTAACCCATAAACCCCTAAACCCCTAAACCAATAACCCCCTAACCCTAAACCCCTAACCCTAAACCCTAAACCCATAAACCCTAAACCCTAAATCCTAAACCCTAAACCCTAACCCCTAAATCATAAACCCTAAACCCATAAACCCTATACCTTAAACCCTAAACCCTAAACCCCTAAACCCTAAACCCTAAAACCCAAAACCCTAAAACCCTAAAACCCCGAAATCCTTAAACCCTAACCCCTAAAACCCTAGACCCTAGACCCTAGACCCTAACCCCTAGACCCTAAACCCTAAACCCTAGGCCCTAGACCCTAAACCCTAAATCCTAAACCCTAAACCATAAACCATAAACCCTAAACCTAAACCCCTAAACCCCTAAACCCTAAACCCTAAAACCCAAAACCCTAAAACCCTAAACCCCTAAAACCCTAACCCCTAAAACCCTAGACCCTAGACCCTAGACCCTAAACCCTAAACCGTAGACCCTAGACCGCAAACAATAAACCCTAAACCCAAACCCAAACCCCTAAAACCCTAGACACTAGACCCTAGACCGCGAAACCCTAAAACCCAATACCCTAGACCCTAGACCCTAGACCCTAACCCCTAAACCCTAAACCTAAAACCCTAAACCCTAAAAAACAATAAACCCTAAACCCTAAACCCTAACCCCTAACCCCTAACCCCTAAACCCCTACCCCCTAACCCCTAACCCTAACCCCCTAACCCTAAACCCTAAACCCTAAACCCTAAACCCTAAACCCTAAATCCTAAACCCTAAACCCTTACTCCTAAACCCATATACCCATAACCCTAAACCCTAACCCTAAACCTAACCCGCAACTCCTAACCCCTAACCCCTAAACTCTAAACCCCTAAACCCTAAACCCCTAAACCCCTAACCCCTAAACCCCTAACCCATAAACACTAAACCCTAAACCCTAAACCCTAAACCCTAAACCCCTAACCCCTAAACCTTTAAACCACTAAACCCTAAACATTAAACCCCTAAAACCCTATACCCTAAAAAACACTAAACCCTAAACCCTAAAACCTAAACCCTAAACCCTAACCCCTAAACCCCTAACCCCTAACCCCCTAACCCATAACCCTAAACCGTAAACCGTAAATCGTAAACCCTAAACCATAAATCCTAAACCCTAACCCCTAACCACTAAACCCCTAACCTTAAACCCTAAACCCTAAACCCTAAACCTAACCCCTAACCCCTAAACCCTAAACCCTAAACCCCTAAACCATAAACCCCTAAACCCTAACCCCTAAACCCCTAACCCATAACCCGTAACCCTAATCCCTAAACCCTAAACCTTAAACGCTAAATCCAAAATCCTAAACCCTAACCCCTAACCCCTAAATCCTAAACCATAAACTCCTAAACCCTATACCTTAAACCCTAAACCCTAAACCCCTAAACCCTAAAACCCAAAACCCTAAAACCCTAAAACCCCAAAATCCTAAAACCCTAACCCCTAAAACCCTAGACCCTAGACCCTAGACCCTAAACCCTATACCATAAACCCTAAACCCTAGGCCCTAAACACTAAACCCTAAACCCTAAACCCTAAACCCTAAACCATAAACCCTAAGCCTTAACCCCTAAACCCTAAATCCCTAAACCCTAAACCCTAAACCCCTAAACCCTAAAACCCAAAACCCTAAAACCCTAAACCCCTAAAACCCTAAAACCCTAACCCCTAAAACCCTAGACCCTAGACCATAAACCTTAGACCCTAGACCCTAAAAACTAAACCCTAAACCCAAACCCCTAAAACCCTAGACACTAGACCCTAGACCCCGAAACCCTAAAACCCAATACCCTAGACCCTAGACCCCAACCCCTAAACCCCTAAACCCTAAACCCTAAACCTTAAACCCTAAACCCTAAAAAAACACTAAACCCTAAAAAAACACTAAACCCTAAACCATAAACCCTAACCCCTTAACCCCTAACCCCCTAACCCATAACCCTAAACCCTAAACCCTAAACCCCTAAAACCCTAAAACCCTAAACCCTAAAACCCCTAAGACCTCAGACCCTAAAACCCTAGACCCTAGACCCTAGACCATAAACCCTAGACCCTAAACCCATGACCCTAAACCCTAACCCCTAAACCATAAACCCTAACCTCTAAACCCCTACCACATAACCCCTAACCCCTAACCCCCTAACCCATAACCCTAAACCCTAAATCCTAAACCCTAACCCTAAACCCATAAACCCCTAAACCCCTAAACCACTAAACCAATAACTCCCAAACCTTAAACCCCTAACCCTAAACCCTAAACCATAAACCCCTAAACCCTAAACCCTAAACCCTAAATCCTAAACCCTAAACCCTAAACTCTAAACCCTAAACCCCTAAACCCTAAACCGTAAACCCTAAACCCTAACCCCTAAATCATAAACCCTAAACCCATAAACCCTATACCTTAAACGCTAAACCCTAAACCCTAAAACCCAAAACCCTAAAACCCTAAAACCCTGAAATCCTTAAACCCTAACCCCTAAAACCCTAACCCCTAGACCCTAAACTCTAAACCCTAGGCCCTAGACCCTAAACCATAAACCATAAACCCTAAACCTTAACCCCTAAACCCTAAACCCCTAAACCCTAAACCCTAAACCCTAAAACCCTAAACCCCTAAACCCTAAACCCCTAAAACCCTAAAACCCTAAACCCCTAAAACCCTAAAACCCTAACCCCTAACCCCTAAAACCCTAGACCCTAAACCCTAAATCATAGACCCTAAACACTAAACCCTAAACCCAAACCCCCAAAACCCTAGACACTAGACCGTAGACCCTGAAACCCTAAAACCCAATACCCTAGACCCTAGACCCTAGACCCTAACCCCTAAACCCCTAAACCCTAAACCTTAAACCCTAAACCCTAAAAAACCCTAAACCCTAAAAAACACTAAACCCTAAACCCTAAACCCTAACCCCTAAACCCCTACCCCCTAACCCCTAACCCTAAAACCTAAATCCTAAACCCTAAACCTTAACTCCTAAACCCTAAACCTTAACTCCTAAACCCCTAACCCATAACCCCCTAACCCATAACCCTAAACCGTAAACTGTAAATCGTAAACCCTAAACCATAAATCCTAAACCCTAACCCCTAACTGTAATCTCAAGCCTCAACTCAACTTTAGTTTTGATGAAAGACAAACAAACTGGTTTGATGAAAGACAAACAAGCATTATGGAAAGAAGGAAAAGAAGTGGAAATCATCTTAAAGCATCATTCACTCAAAGCTTCAAGGAACTTGGCAAGCAATCAAGTATATCAATTCTCAATTAAACTACATTGATTAGAAATGCTCAAAAATGATATACACACTTGCCACATCACTTCAAGTATATTTCAAAAACAATTTTTAAGTTTTTCTCTGCTGTAAATCGATTAACATCTTGTGTAAATCGATTTACACATGCTTTTTCAAAAACTGTTTGCTCCTGCCAGCAATCGATTGACATGTTGTGTAAATCGATTGATCACAGAACAAACTGATTTTTTAACACATGTAAATCGATTGACACAACATGCTAATCGATTTACACTTCAAACTTTTTGAAATTCTGAACGTTACAAACACGTGCAATCGATTTGCATGTTATGTTAATCGATTTGCACATTGAAAATTTTGAAAAATCTGAAATGGTTTCAAGATATCCTTCATACCTTTTCTCCAATAGTTGCATGATCAAACATTGCATCTTGTCAAGTTTCACAAACAGAAAAGTGTCCTTTTGGAAAGGTATCTTGATTACTATATATTGCAAAATATTTTCAAATCAAAAATAACTCTTCTCTTGCAATAAAATCTGAACTTTGTAAAATATTCAAACTTCATATTTCTTAACTTTTAAGAACAAAGATTTTCTGCACTTTCACATATAAAGAACAGAAATCTTTGAGCATTATCTAACCATTGTGTTACAGTTTGAATTGCTTACAAGAGAAGAAAGAAGAAACTTCAAAGAAGTCACTCTAAGTGATCAACATCTTTCAAGAAATCATACTTCATAAAAACATACAAAGTGTAACTTATTTCCAGGATTGTTGGAATTAAGTATTAGATTACTTTTGTTCCTTGTTGTCCATTGTTGGAAACAAGAGGTATCTTTTGAGAGGATTGTTCTCATTAGACTTATTGGAAATCCAAGAGGGTGTTCTTGGTTATTTGTTAGGTTCTTTAGTGGATAAGACTAGGAAGAGTCTTGTAAAAGTTCTAACAATATAGTAAAATCTCTTGCGTGTTTGCAAGGGGACTGGACGTACTTCCGGGTTGTGGAAGGAACCAGGATAATTCTCCGTGTCTCTTTACTTTCTGCACTTTACAGTTTTCATAACACTAAATCAAAACCAGAAAGTATAAAATAAGTCAAAAATCGACCATCACCTAATTCACCCCCCCTCTTAGGCGCAATCTTAATCTTACAATTGGTATCAGAGCAGGTTATAGGTAACCTGCTCCTAGAGATCCAGTATGGCTTCCGCAAATCATCAACCAGTTTTCAGAGATGGTGGTAGTAACAACAAGCCTCCTCTATTTTGTGGTGAATATTTTGACTTTTGGAAAATACGCATGAAGGCGCATTTAGAAGCACAAGGAGAGGAAGTATGGGATGCTGTTGAAAATGGTCCATTTATCCCAATAACGGTAATCAATGGCGTTGGGTCTGCAAAGCCCAAAACTGTATGGGACGACGATGATAAAAAGAAAGTTCTCTATGACAAAAAGGCAATAAACCTTCTTCAAGGTGCTCTCAGTATGGACGAATTTTTTCGTGTCTCAAACTGCACAACAGCAAAGGAAATTTGGGATACCTTGGTTCAAACTCATGAAGGAACGGCTGAAGTAAAAAGATCAAGGCTAAATACCTTGAGTCAAGAATATGAACTATTTCGAATGCAGCCCGGAGAATCCATTCTTGACTTACAAAAGAGATTTGTGCATTTGACAAATCACTTAATTGCTCTTGGTAAAACCTTGCCAAATGATGAACTCAACTTGAAAATCCTTAGATCATTGACTAGGGAATGGCAACCAAAGGTAACGGCAATCTCGGAAAAGAAGAGTCTCTCCGCAATGACTTCCGCTACATTATTCGGCAAACTTCAAGAATACGAAACGGAACTCGGTAGACTTGAAAAACATGAGAATCTAGAAAAGAAGTCCAAAAACATTGCCTTAAAAATTGATTCAAAAGAAGTGGTAAAAGAAGACAATCCGGAAGAAGATGAAAATTTCATGCTTCTAGTGAAAAGACTTGGAAAGTTTTTTGGCAGAAATGACAAAGGTGGATCTCATGCACATAAGAGAAAGCACTTCAAGAAAAGAGAAGCCTCCACATCAACTCAAGATGTCTCATGTTATGAATGTGGAAAGCAAGGACACATCAAGCCAAACTGTCCAAATCTCCCAAAGAAAAATGGATTCAAAGGAAAGGACTCAAAACAAAAGAAAGCCTACATAGCATGGGAAGATAATGATATGAGCAGTTCATCGGAATCGGAAAGCGACGAATGTGCAAACTTAGCCTTAATGGCATCGCATCACTCCGACAATGAAGAAGAGGTTAGTAATGAATTTAATCTTTTTGATGATGATGTTCAAGGTGCAATTGATGAACTCTTGAAAGAATGCAAAAGTTTATACAAAAAGGTGTCAAAACAAGAAAAAGAACTTCTAAGTTGTCTAGAAAAAATTGACACCATGACTAAAGATTTTGATCTTCAAAAACAAAATTTTATAAAAGAAAAAGAAAACTTTGCATGCTCCAAGTGTGAATCAAATGTCTTTCAAATTGTTCAATTGAAAAGAGTCATTGAACGATATGAAAAAGGACAAATAGGATTGGAAGGATTACTAAGCCAACAACGTTATCCTAATGATAAAAGAGGTCTTGGTTATGTGAATACTAAGAAACCAAGTAACAATCCCACTGTTTTTGTAAAGGCTAGTAATAGTTCCAATCCCAAGAAAGTAGAAAAGAAGCAAGTTGTTCATAATCATCAAAAGAAAAAGGCTAATGTATCTAAAAGAAAACAAATTCCTAGATACAAGAGTAAATTTGTTCCAAATTGTTTTTACTGTGGTATTATTGGACACACACCAAATGCATGCTATATTAGAAATTTCAGTATGGCTAGTGGACATTATGCATGGGTGAAAAAGGGAACTAACTATGAAGGACCCAAGGCAACTTGGGTACCTAACAAGAAATAATTTGTTTTTGTAGGTATGCTTGAAATCCACTTCAAATGTTTGGTATCTTGACAGTGGATGTTCAAAGCATACGACAGGAGATGTACACCAATTTTCATATCTAGTACATAAAGCCAAAGGGTATGTCACCTATGGAGACAACACCAAAGGAAAGATTCTTGGCGTTGGAATAGTTGGCACACCTCCATCCATTCAAATTGAGGATGTTCTCTATGTTGAAGGATTAAAGCACAACCTTCTTAGCATAAGTCAACTTTGCGATAGAGGGTTCAAGATCAAATTCAACAAAGAAGAATGCCTTATTATGGATGAGGCAACCAATGAGGTAAAACTCAAAGGTATAAGATCTAACAATATTTTTGTGATTACTCTAGATGATTTGTCTATGAAGGTACAATGTCTTATGGTAAACAACAATGACGCTTGGTTATGGCATAAGAGGATTGCTCACATTCACATGGAGCACTTGAACAAATTGGTTAAGCATGACTTAGTTATTGGTCTACCAAAGATGAAGTTCATCAAAGACAAATTATGTAGTGCATGCCAAAAGGGCAAACAGACCAAATCAACTTTCAAACCAAAGAATGTGGTTTCAACAACAAGACCACTTCAATTGTTGCACATGGATCTTTTTGGTCCATCTAGAACAAGAAGCTTCGGAGGTAACATTTATGCATTAGTTATTGTAGATGATTTTTCCCGCTTCACTTGGACTTTGTTTTTAGTACACAAGAATGAAGCATTCAAGGCATTCAAGAGATATGCAAAACAAGTTCAAAATGAGAAGTCATCAAAGATAACATCAATCCGAAGTGATCACGGTGGAGAGTTCCAAAACAGTCTATTTGAAGAATTTTGTGAAGAAAATGGGATCTTCCACAATTTTTCAGCACCAAGAACTCCACAACAAAATGGAGTAGTTGAAAGGAAAAATAGGTCTTTGGTGGAACTTGCTAGAACCATGCTAAGTGACTCAAGTTTACCTAAATATTTTTGGGCGGATGCGGTAAGCACGGCATGTTATGTAAGCAATCGCGTGATCATAAGACCTATACTAAAGAAAACTCCATATGAGATCTACAAAGGAAGAAAACCAAATATCTCTCACTTTCATATTTTCGGGTGCAAATGTTTTGTCCTTAACAACGACAAAGACAATCTCGGTAAGTTCGATGAAAAATCGGATGAAGGTATCTTTCTTGGTTACTCCCTTTCTAGCAAAGCTTTTAGAATTTACAATAAAAGAACTTTAACTATAGAAGAATCAATGCATGTTTCTTTTGATGAATCTAACACCTCCAAGGAGGAAGTTGCTATTTGTGATGATGATGATTCTATAGATTTATCTCATGAGATTTCTTGCGGAGATGGCAAAATTGTCAATCCGGAACAAACACATGAACTTTCACATCAAAATGAAAATGATGATCTTCCTCAAGAATGGAGAACTCATCGTGATCATCCAATTGACAATATAATTGGAGATATTAGCAAAGGAGTATCTACTCGACTAAATCTTAAGGATGCATGCTTAAATATGGCGTTTGTATCTCAAGTTGAACCTACTAAAGTGGCTCAAGCACTAGAAGATGATCAATGGATCCTTGCCATGCAAGAAGAGTTAAACCAATTCGAGCGGAATGAAGTTTGGGAACTTGTTCCTAATCCAGGAAATAAACGTATCATTGGAACCAAATGGGTTTTCAAAAACAAGATGGATGAAAATGGAATAATCACTCGAAACAAGGCAAGACTAGTTGCTCAAGGATACAACCAAGAGGAAGGAATTGATTTTGAAGAAACTTTTGCTCCGGTAGCACGTTTGGAAGCAATAAGACTATTACTTGCATATGCATGCTCATTGGACTTTGAACTTTTTCAAATGGATGTAAAAAGCGCATTTCTCAACGGATTCATAAATGAAGAAGTCTATGTAAAGCAACCTCCCGGATTTGAAGACTTCAAACATCCGAATCATGTCTTCAAACTGAAGAAAGCTCTCTATGGGCTGAAGCAAGCACCAAGGGCTTGGTATGATAGACTAAGCGCATTCCTATGTGAAAAAGGGTTTGTAAAGGGTAAAGTTGATACCACTCTCTTCATAAAAAATGTTAATCATCATACCTTACTTGTACAAATCTATGTAGATGATATTGTTTTCGGTTCAACTAACCAAAATATGTGCAAGGAATTCTCGTCTATGATGCAATGAGAGTTTGAGATGTCTATGATGGGAAGATTGAATTTCTTTCTTGGTCTTCAAATTAAGCAACTCAAACATGGTATTTTCGTAAACCAATCAAAATATTGCAAAGACCTTATAAAGAAGTTTGAGATGGAAAGTAGCAAAGAAAGTGCAATTCCTATGGGATCCGGCACCTATCTTGACCCAGATGAATCAGGAAATTCTATTGACATAACTAAGTATCGTGGAATGATTGGCTCACTCCTTTATTTAACAGCAAGTAGACCTGACATTATGTTCAGCGTTTGCCTATGTGCAAGATATCAAGCCAATCCTAAAGAGTCTCACCTTGCAGCAGTCAAGCGCATAATAAAATATCTCAAAGGAACAACCAACGTCGGATTATGGTATCCAAAAGGTAGTATGTGCAATCTAGTTGGTTATTCTGATGCTGACTATGCAGGTTGCAAAACTGATCGAAAAAGTACAAGTGGAACATGTCACATTCTTGGAAATGCCTTGGTTTCATGGTCATGCAAAAAGCAAGCAAGCGTAGCTCTCAGCACTGCCGAAGCAGAATACATTGCGGCTGGAAGTGGATGCGCTCAAATTCTTTGGCTAAAACAACAATTACTTGACTATGGAGTAAACCTTGGATGCATTCCTCTTCGATGTGATAACACAAGCGCGATCAATATTACGAAAAATCCAGTTATGCATTCCCGGACGAAACACATTGACATCAGACATCATTTCATCCGAGACCATGTACTCAAAGGAGATGTCGAGATCACATTTGTGGACACTCAAAATCAACTCGCGGACATCTTCACAAAACCACTTGCAAAGGATGCATTTTTCAAAATTCGTCGTGAACTTGGAATCCTCGATGAACAAGATATTTAAGGTGCACTCAATCCTTGACTATACCTTAATGTACATATATATGTGGTTAGACATTGTTTCAAATGTTAAAAATAATGATTTTTTAAATTTTCTCTTTAAGTAAATCGATTTACACCATATGTCAATCGATTTACCACTGAAGCAAATCATTTCTTTTAATAAAATCTTCTGTGTAAATCGATTTACACAATATGTCAATCGATTTACTACTGAAGCAAATCAGTTTTTTAATAAAATCTTGTGTGTAAATCGATTTACACAATATGTAAATCGATTTACCACTGAACGAAAATTACTTTTTATGAAAAATGTTCTGTGTAAATCGATTTAACCAAGGGGTAAATCGATTTACCACAGAATCTGAAGCATTTTTTATGTATTTTCTCTATGCAATGTATTTTGTTTTAACATGTGATACTTATAATGAGCTTTTAATATATTGGTCAAACATTCATTGTCTCTCAACCTCCCACCTTTCTATTGCCCAATCAATAAAACCTTGACCAAATTATCAAATTAAGTCTCATAAAGACCTCACTTACCCTACTATACTATTTAATCTCACCAAAACTCCCTCACTATCTCATAACACCAACACACTCTCTCACATAACAACACAAAAGAACTCTATATCTCTCTTTTCAAAACCCTAACAAGATCCATGGCTCCCAAGAGAAAAGCCTCTGCCTCAGAGAAAGGAAAGAAGCCAGCTTCGTCATCATCTGAAAATTCTGTGCTCGAGTACCTCACGGATCCACAGCGGGACAGATTTCTCAAGCATTTTCAAAAGAAAATCGTCTCTACTCCAAAGTTTGGTATGTTACCTACTTTTCCAGATGAATGCTTCTCATTTCAAAGAGATTTCATTGCTTATGGGTTAGAACCATTAATATCTTCACATGGTTTCTATTACCCGGATCTGGTTAAAATTTTCTACAGCAACATGTGCTATGACAACAACAAATGTTATACATATGTCCTTGGAAAAAGAATCCCTCTGTATTCCAAAACTCTTGGCAGAATCTTGAACATTCCATATTCTGGAAGTACCCTCTATGATCCAGAAGATGCTGCTTGGGAAAACTATCAGAAGCGAGAATTTTTCTATAGCATTGGAAGGCTATCTGAATCTGAATACCGTGCCAAGCGGATTCGCAGTCTTGGCGGGGTTACTCCAGCTAGGGACACATGGAGTGCTGGAAATTTCCATATTGATGATAGGTTGTTTCACTATTTTCTGGTGTATATTTTGTTTCCTAGAGCAGGGAATCATTGTACGGTGACCGACCTAGAGCTTCAAATCATCTATGCAAGGAAAAATGGAATCCCGGTCAATTGGGCAAAATTGATTGTGATGCATATGCTAAAAGTTGCCGCAAGGGCCACCTTTCTACCATATGCATATTTCATTACAAGGATTATGGAAGCTTATGATATAGATTTCACTGGATTTGAGCGAATTGAAATGGATCCAATCTCCACTAGGATCTCCATCAAAAATGTTGATTCAAGGATGGGTGTTCATTTCAACGCTGAAGCAAAAACCATAACTTACATTGGAGAAGATGTGGTCGGCGATGAAGGTCAAAATGCAGATGAAGAAGACCATGAAGTTCCTGCTGCTGCTGCTTCTGGTCCCACAAATCAAGATGTTATGGATTTCATGACGCAACAGTTTGCTTCTCTGAATTCTAACATCAATGCTCGATGGACGGAGATAAATGACTCTACCTCATCTCGGATAGATGCTTTTCAGAATGATGTGAACCAACAATTTTCATATCTTTATTCACATCTTCATATCCCTCCATACGACCCAACCAATCCTGCACCTCCGCCTCCTCAATACACCGAACCACCTCTTCAACAACAATTTCCTTATCAAGGACCTTTTTAAAATGTTCTTGATCAATGTTCTTAAATTCTTAGTATAAGTATCATTATGGATTTTGTCTTGTTTTGTTCTGTTCATTTTATGTATTGTGTTCTTAAAACTTTGTTCGATAATTTTGAATATTTTGTGTTTTTTTCATTCATGTTCCTATACATTTCTTTCTGGTATACTTTCTTGTTGCATCTTTCCCTTCTTTTTGATAATGTCAAAGGGGGAGAAGGATGTAATAGCACTTTATGGTTGTTTGTTTTCATTGTCTTTACAGAGCAAACTTTCAAAGCTTTTTCTCTATAGGGGGAGAAATCTTCTCAGGGGGAGAAAACACCGTTTGCTAAAATTCTGATCAACACATAAAGGAAAATGGTTTGTCATCATCAAAAAGGGGGAGAATGTAATCTCAAGCCTCAACTCAACTTTAGTTTTGATGAAAGACAAACAAACTAGTTTGATGAAAGACAAACAAGCATTATGGAAAGAAGGAAAAGAAGTGGAAATCATCTTAAAGCATCATTCACTCAAAGCTTCAAGGAACTTGGCAAGCAATCAAGTATATCAATTCTCAATTAAACTACATTGATTAGAAATGCTCAAAAATGATATACACACTTGCCACATCACTTCAAGTATATTTCAAAAACAATTTTTAAGTTTTTCTCTGCTGTAAATCGATTAACATCTTGTGTAAATCGATTTACACATGCTTTTTCAAAAACTGTTTGCTCCTGCCAGCAATCGATTGACATGTTGTGTAAATCGATTGATCACAGAACAAACTGATTTTTTAACACATGTAAATCGATTGACACAACATGCTAATCGATTTACACTTCAAACTTTTTGAAATTCTGAACGTTACAAACACGTGCAATCGATTTGCATGTTATGTTAATCGATTTGCACATTGAAAATTTTGAAAAATCTGAAATGGTTTCAAGATATCCTTCATACCTTTTCTCCAATAGTTGCATGATCAAACATTGCATCTTGTCAAGTTTCACAAACAGAAAAGTGTCCTTTTGGAAAGGTATCTTGATTACTATATATTGCAAAATATTTTCAAATCAAAAATAACTCTTCTCTTGCAATAAAATCTGAACTTTGTAAAATATTCAAACTTCATATTTCTTAACTTTTAAGAACAAAGATTTTCTGCACTTTCACATATAAAGAACAGAAATCTTTGAGCATTATCTAACCATTGTGTTACAGTTTGAATTGCTTACAAGAGAAGAAAGAAGAAACTTCAAAGAAGTCACTCTAAGTGATCAACATCTTTCAAGAAATCATACTTCATAAAAACATACAAAGTGTAACTTATTTCCAGGATTGTTGGAATTAAGTAATAGATTACTTTTGTTCCTTGTTGTCCATTGTTGGAAACAAGAGGTATCTTTTGAGAGGATTGTTCTCATTAGACTTATTGGAAATCCAAGAGGGTGTTCTTGGTTATTTGTTAGGTTCTTTAGTGGATAAGACTAGGAAGAGTCTTGTAAAAGTTCTAACAATATAGTAAAATCTCTTGCGTGTTTGCAAGGGGACTGGACGTACTTCCGGGTTGTGGAAGGAACCAGGATAATTCTCCGTGTCTCTTTACTTTCTGCACTTTACAGTTTTCATAACACTAAATCAAAACCAGAAAGTATAAAATAAGTCAAAAATCGACCATCACCTAATTCACCCCCCCTCTTAGGCGCAATCTTAATCTTACACTAACCACTAAACCCCTAACCTTAAACCCTAAACCCTAAACCCTAAACCTAACCCCTAACCGCTAACCCCTAACCCCTTAACCCTAACCCCTAAACCCTAAACCCCTAAGCCCCTAAACCCTAACCCCTAAACCCCTAACCCATAACCCGTAACCCTAATCCCTAAACCCTAAACCATAAACCCTAAATCCAAAATCCTAAACCCTAACCCCGAAATCCTAAACCCTAAACCCCTAAACCCTATACCTTAAACCCTAAACCCCTAAACCCTAACCCCTAAAACCCTAGACCCTAGACCCTAGACCCTAAACCCTAGACCCTAAACCCTAAACCCTAGGCTCTAAACCCTAAACCCTAAACCCTAAACCCTAAACCATAAACCATAAACCCTAAACCTTAACCCATAAACTCTAAACCCCTAAACCCTAAACACTAAACCCTAAACCACTAAACCCTAAAACCCAAAACCCTAAAACCCTAAACCCCTAAAACCCTAAAACCCTAACCCCTAAAACCCGAGACCTTAAACCCTAAACCCTAAACCCTATACCCAAACCCCTAAAACTCTAGACCCTAGACACTAGACCCTAGACACTAAACCCTAAACCCTAAACCCTAGACACTAGACCCTAGACCCTAACCCCTAAACCCCCAAACCCTAAACCCTAGACCCTAAACCCTAAACCCTAAACCCTAAACCCTAAACCCTAAAATAATCCTAAACCCTAAAAAAACACTAAACCCTAAAACCTAAACCCTAAACCCTAACCCTCAACCCCTAACCTCTAACCCCCTAACCCATAACCCTAAACCATAAACCCTAAACCCTAACCCCTAACCCCAAAACCCCAAAACCCCTAACCTTAAACCCTAAACCCTAAACCTAACCCATAACCCTAACCCGTTAACCCTAACCCCTAAATCGTAAATCCTAAACCCCTAAACCCGAAACCCCTAAACCCTAACCCCTAAACCCCTAACCCATATCTCTAAACCCTAAACCCTAAACCCTAAATCCTAAACCATAACCCCTAACCCCTAAACCCCTATCCCTTAACCCTAAACCTTAAACCCTAAACCCTAACCCCTAACCCCTAAACCCCTAAACCCCTAAACCCCTAACCCTAAACCCTAAACCCTAAACCTAACCCCTAACCCCTTAACCCTTAACCCTAACCCCTAAACCCCTAAGCCCCTAAACCCCTAACCCTAAACACTAAACCTTAAACCCTAAACCCTAAACCCCTAACCGCTAAACCCCTAAACCCTTAACACTAAACCCTAAACCCCTGAACCCCTAAAACCCCAAAACCCTAAAACCCTAACCCCTAAGACCTCAGACCCTAAAACCCTAGACCCTAGACCATAAACCCTAAACCCTAAACCCTAGACCCTAAACCCTAAACCCTAACCCCTTAACCCTAAACCCTAACCCCTTAACCCCTACCACATAACCCCTAACCCCAAAACCCCTAAACCCCTAACCTTAAACCCTAAACCCTAACCCATAACCCATAACCCCTAACCCGTTAACCCTAACCCCTAAACCGTAAATCCTAAACCCCTAAACCCTAACCCCTAAACCCATAACCCATAACTCTAAACCCTAAACCCTAAACCCTAAATCTTAAACCATAACCCCTAACCCCTAATCCCCTATCCCTTAACCCTAAGCCCTAAACCCTAAACCCTAACCCCTAACCCCTAAACCCCTAAACCACTAACCCTAAACCCTAAACCCTAAACCCTAAACCTAACCCCTAACCCCTAACCCCTTAACCCTAACCCCTAAACCCCTAAACCCTAAACCCCTAAGCCCCTAAACCCCTAACCCTAAACACTAAACCTTAAACCCTAAACCCTAAACCCCTAACCCCTAAACCCCTAAACCCTTAACACTAAACCCTTAACCCCTAAAACCCTAAAACCCTAAACCCCTAACCCCTAAGACCTCAGACCCTAAAACCCTAGACCCTAGACCCTAGACCATAAACCCTAGACCCTAAACCCATGACCCTAAACCCTAACCCCTAAACCATAAACCTTAACCCCTAAACCCCTACCACATAACCCCTAACCCCTAACCCCCTAACCCATAACCCTAAACCCTAAACCCTAAATCCTAAACCCTAACCCTAAACCCATAAACCCCTAAACCACTAAACCAATAACCCCCTAACCCTAAACCCCTAACCCTAAACCCTAAACCCTAAACCCCTAAACCCTAAACCCTAAATCCTAAACCCTAAACCCTAAACTCTAAACCCCAAACCCCTAAACCCTAAACCGTAAACCCTAAACCCTAACCCCTAAATCATAAACCCTAAACCCATAAACCCTATACCTTAAACGCTAAACCCTAAACCCCTAAACCCTAAACCCTAAAACCCAAAACCCTAAAACCCCGAAATCCTTAAACCCTAACCCCTAAAACCCTAGACCCTAGACCCTAACCCCTAGACCCTAAACCCTATACCCTAGGTCCTATACCCTAAACCCTAAACCCTAAACCCTAAACCCTAAACCATAAACCCTAAACCTTAACCCCTAAACCCTAAACCCCTAAACCCTAAACCCTAAATACTAAACCCTAAACCCCTAAACCCTAAAACCCTAAAACCCTAAACCCCTAAAACCCTAAAACCCTAACCCCTAAAACCCTAGACCCTAGACCCTAAACCCTAAATCGTAGACCCTAAACACTAAACCCTAAACCCAAACCCCTAAAACCCTAGACCCCGAAACCCTAAAACCCAATACCCTAGACCCTAGACCCTAGACCCTAACCCCTAAACCCCTAAACCCTAAACCTTAAACCCTAAACCCTAAAAAAACCCTAAACCCTAAAAAACACTAAACCCTAACCCCTAAACCCCTACCCCCTAACCCCTAACCCTAAACCCTAAACCCTAAATCCTAAACCCTAAACCCTTACCCCTAAATCCCTAAACCCCTATACCCATAACCCTAAACTCTAACCCTAAACCCTAAACCTAACCCGCAACTCCTAACCTCTAACCCCTAAACTCTAAACCCTAAACCCCTAAACCCTAAACCCCTAAACCCCTAACCCCTAAACCCCTAACCCATAAACGCTAAACCCTAAACCCTAAACCCTAAACCCTAAACCCTAAACCCCTAATCCCTAAACCTTTAAACCACTAAACCCTAAACATTAAACCCCTAAAACCCTAGACCCTAAAAAACACTAAACCCTAAACCTTAACCCCTAAACCCCTAACCCATAACCCCCTAACCCATAACCCTAAACAGTAAACCGTAAATCGTAAACCCTAAACCATAAATCCTAAACCCTAACCCCTAACCACTAAACCCCTAACCTTAAACCCTAAACCCTAAACCCTAAACCCTAAACCTAACCCCTAACCGCTAACCCCTAACCCCTTAACCCTAACCCCTAAACCCTAAACCCCTAAGCCCCTAAACCCTAACCCCTAAACCCCTAACCCATAACCCGTAACCCTAATCCCTAAACCCTAAACCCTAAATCCAAAATCCTAAACCCTAACCCCGAAATCCTAAACCCTAAACCCCTAAACCCTATACCTTAAACCCTAAACCCTATACCTTAAACCCTAAACCCCTAAAACCCTAGACCTCTAGACCCTAGACCCTAAACCCTAAACCCTAAACCCTAGGCCCTAGACCCTAAACCCTAAACCCTAAACCCTAAACCATAAACCATAAACCCTAAACCTTAACCCATAAACCCTAAACCCCTAAACCCTAAACCCTAAACACTAAACCCTAAACCCCTAAACCCTAAAACCCAAAACCCTAAAACCCTAAACCCCTAAAACCCTAAAAACCTAACCCCTAAAACCCTAGACCCTAAACCATAGACCCTAAACCCTATACCCAAACCCCTAAAACTCTAGACCCTAGACACTAGACCCTAGACACTAAACCCTAAACTCTAAACCCTAGACCCTAACCCATAAACCCCTAAACCCTAAACCCTAAATCCTAAACCCTAAAATAATCCTAAACCCTAAAAAAACACTAAACCCTAAAACCTAAACCCTAACCCCTAACCTCTAACCCCCTAACCCATAACCATAAACCATAAACCCTAAACCCTAAACCCTAACCCCTAACCCCTAACCCCAAAACCCCTAAACCCCTAACCTTAAACCCTAAACCCTAAACCTAACCCATAACCCCTAACCCGTTAACCCTAACCCCTAAACCGTAAATCCTAAACCCCTAAACCCGAAACCCTAAAACCCTAACCCCTAAACCCCTAACCCATATCTCTAAACCCTAAACCCTAAATCATAAACCATAACCCCTAACCCTTAAACCCCTATCCCTTAACCCTAAACCTTAAACCCTAAACCCTAACCCCTAACCCCTAAACCCCTAACCCTAAACCCTAAACCCTAAACCCTAAACCTAACCCCTAACCCCTAACCCCTTAACCCCTAAGCCCCTAAACCCCTAACCCTAAACACTAAACCTTAAACCCTAAACCCCTAACCGCTAAACCCCTACACCCTTAACACTAAACCCCAAACCCCTGAACCCCTAAAACCCCAAAACTCCAAAACCCTAACCCCTAAGACCTCAGACCCTAAAACCCTAGACCCTAGACCCTAGACCCTAGACCATAAACCCTAAACCCTAATCCCTAGACCCTAAACCCTAACCCCTAACCCCTTAACCCTAAACCCTAACCCCTTAACCCCTATCACATAACCCCTAACCCCCTAACCCATAACCCTAAACCCTAAACCCCAAACCTTAAATTCTAAACCCTAACCCTTAACCCATAAACCCCTAAACCCCTAAACCAATAACCCCCTAACCCTAAACCCCTAACCCTAAACCCTAAACCCATAAACCCTAAACCCTAAATCCTAAACCCTAAACCCTAACCCCTAAATCATAAACCCTAAACCCATAAACCCTATACCTTAAACCCTAAACCCTAAACCCTAAACCCTAAAACCCAAAACCCTAAAACCCTAAAACCCCGAAATCCTTAAACCCTAACCCCTAAAACCCTAGACCCTAGACCCTAGACCCTAACCCCTAGACCCTAAACCCTAAACCCTAGGCCCTAGACCCTAAACCCTAAATCCTAAACCCTAAACCATAAACCATAAACCCTAAACCTAAACCCCTAAACCCCTAAAACCTAAACCCTAAAACCCAAAACCCTAAAACCCTAAACCCCTAAAACCCTAACCCCTAAAACCCTAGACCCTAGACCCTAGACCCTAAACCCTAAACCGTAGACCCTAGACCGCAAACAATAAACCCTAAACCCAAACCCAAACCCCTAAAACCCTAGACACTAGACCCTAGACCGCGAAACCCTAAAACCCAATACCCTAGACCCTAGACCCTAGACCCTAACCCCTAAACCCTAAACCTTAAACCCTAAACCCTAAAAAACAATAAACCCT
This sequence comes from Vicia faba, assembly GCA_948472305.1. NCBI lineage: Eukaryota > Viridiplantae > Streptophyta > Magnoliopsida > Fabales > Fabaceae > Vicia > Vicia faba. Next base: position 23,766,514 of record OX451740.1, read on the forward strand.
AAACCCTAAACCCTAACCCCTAACCCCTAACCCCTAAACCCCTACCCCCTAACCCCTAACCGTAACCCCCTAACCCTAAACCCTAAACCCTAAACCCTAAACCCTAAACCCTAAATCCTAAACCCTAAACCCTTACTCTTAAACCCCTATACCCATAACCCTAAACCCTAACCCTAAACCTAACCCGCAACTCCTAACCCCTAACCCCTAAACTCTAAACCCCTAAACCCTAAACCCCTAAACCCCTAACCCCTAAACCCCTAACCCATAAACACTAAACCCTAAACCCTAAACCCTAAACCCTAAACCCCTAACCCCTAAACCTTTAAACCACTAAACCCTAAACATTAAACCCCTAAAACCCTATACCCTAAAAAACACTAAACCCTAAACCCTAAAACATAAACCCTAAACCCTAACCCCTAACCCCCTAACCCATAACCCTAAACCGTAAACCGTAAATCGTAAACCCTAAACCATAAATCCTAAACCCTAACCCCTAACCACTAAACCCCTAAACCCCTAACCTTAAACCCTAAACCCTAAACCCTAAACCTAACCCCTAACCCCTTAACCCTAAACCCTAAACCCTAAACCCCTAAACCATAAACCCCTAAACCCTAACCCCTAAACCCCTAACCCATAACCCGTAACCCTAATCCCTAAACCCTAAACCTTAAACCCTAAATCCAAAATCCTAAACCCTAACCCCTAACCCCTAAATCCTAAACCATAAACTCCTAAACCCTATACCTTAAACCCTAAACCCTAAACCCCTAAACCCTAAAACCCAAAACCCTAAAACCCTAAAACCCCAAAATCCTAAAACCCTAACCCCTAAAACCCTAGACCCTAGACCCTAGACCCTAAACCCTAAACCATAAACCCTAAATCCAAAATCCTAAACCCTAACCCCGAAATCCTAAACCCTAAACCCCTAAACCCTATACCTTAAACCCTAAACCCCTAAACCCTAACCCCTAAAACCCTAGACCCTAGACCCTAGACCCTAAACCCTAGACCCTAAACCCTAAACCCTAGGCCCAAGACCCTAAACCCTAAACCCTAAACCCTAAACCCTAAACCATAAACCCTAAACCTTAACCCATAAACCCTAAACCCCTAAAACCTAAACCCTAAACCCTAAACCCTAAACCCCTAAACCCTAAAACCCAAAACCCTAAAACCCAAAACCCCTAAAACCCTAAAACCCTAACCCCTAAAACCCTAGACCATAAACCCTAGACCCTAAACCCTATACCCAAACCCCTAAAACTCTAGACACTAGACCCTAGACACTAAACCCTAAGCCCTAAACCCTAGACACTAGACCCTAGACCCTAACCCCTAAACCCCTAAACCCTAAACCCTAAACCCTAAACCCTAAAATAATCCTAAACCCTAAAAAAACACTAAACCCTAAAACCTAAACCCTAAACCCTAACCCCTAACCCCTAACCTCTAACCCCCTAACCCATAACCCTAAACCATAAACCTTAAACCCTAACCCCTAACCCCTAACCCCAAAACCCTTAAACCCCTAACCTTAAACCCTAAACCCTAAACCTAACCCATAACCCCTAACCCGTTAACCCTAACCCCTAAATCGTAAATCCTAAACCCCTAAACCCGAAACCCCTAAACCCTAACCCCTAAACCCCTAACCCATATCTCTAAACCCTAAACCCTAAATCCTAAACCATAACCCCTAAACCCTAACCCCTAAAACCCTATCCCTTAACCATAAACCTTAAACCCTAAACCCTAACCCCTAACCCCTAAACCCCTAAACCCCTAACCCTAAACCCTAAACCCTAAACCCTAAACCCTAAACCTAACCCCTAACCCCTTAACCCTTAACCCTAACCCCTAAACCCCTAAGCCCCTAAACCCCTAACCCTAAACACTAAACCTTAAACCCTAAACCCTAAACCCCTAACCGCTAAACCCCTAAACCCTTAACACTAAACCCTAAACCCCTGAACCCCTAAAACCCCAAAACCCTAAAACCCTAACCCCTAAGACCTCAGACCCTAAAACCCTAGACCCTAGACCCTAGACCATAAACCCTAAACCCTAAACCCTAGACCCTAAACCCTAACCCCTAACCCCTTAACCCTAAACCCTAACCCATTAACCCCTACCACATAACCCCTAACCCCAAAACCCCAAAACCCCTAACCTTAAACCCTAAACCCTAACCCATAACCCATAACCCCTAACCCGTTAACCCTAACCAAATTCATGGGGCGGGGCGGGGTCGGGGGGACACTTCCCCATCTTTTTCCCCGCCATCAAATTCATTCCCCGTCCCCGTCCCCGATCTCCGTCACGGGGGAATTTCTATCCCCATCCCCGTTCCCCGCGGATCCCCGTTCCCCGCGGGGATCCCCATAGATCCTACATTTATTCATTAATATTTTATTTTTTTAAAATGTTTATATTTTCTATAAAAATAAAAAGCACAAAGAATTCACATATTTATTATGTTATTAAAAAATACTAGTATTTGACATTTATTATTTTTTATTAAAAATACTAATGGAACACAAAATAATAATATTTTTTTTATAAATTTCTATAAAATGCTATAAAATTCAACAAAATGAACTATAATACTTTTTAAAGTAACAATATGCCTAAACAACTAAAAAAATCCAACAACATAATTATGCTTAAAAAACTACACTTCATCAAAACTAATAAGGGATAATTATAAAATTTAGCATCATGAGTATGCTTGAAAAGCTAAAAAATACTTCATAATAAGTCAACTAAAAGCAAAAGTCAACATATCTCTATTTGCTCAATTGATAACACACGTAAAGTAGAAATATCAAAATACTTAAAACAAAGTTACATATAAATAAACTAAAATATTAAGCAAAATATCCAAACAAGTAATGATCAATCATGTCTCTCTTTCCAACTTCTCCTTGCAAGGTCTTCTTCCTCATTCCACAATTAGATATGACTTTCTTTTTCCTACGAAAAGTAAATAATCAATAATTATATTTACTTAAAAAAATACTTTAAAAACTAAAAGGTAATCAACACTAATATGTAAATTACCTTATTATCATCATCATCATCATCATCCATATCTTCATCCACACATTCGAATTGAGTCAACGTTTTTGAATAACCTAAGAAACAAATAGCTAAATTAAAATTTAAAAATCCTTTTCAATTAATCTTGTAAAAGATAAAAATATATTACCTTTTATATCTTTTCGGATCCAATCTTGAGTGCACATCAAAGCCTCTAAAGTGTCTTCCTTCAACCTACTACGTTGTTGACTTAAAACACGACCACTAGTACTAAAGGCGGACTCTGAAGCAACGGTAGAGATAGGAATTGCTAAAAAGTCCCTTGCAATCTTTTGCAAAGTTGGAAATTTCAAACCATTTTGTTTCCACCATCCTAAGATGTCAAAATTTTCCTTTTTTTGTTTATCAAGCAAGACACCATCTTCCAAGTAGGAAGTAAATTCTGACTTGACATTTGTAGTTGAAGTATTTTCCATCACATATTCCGAATAAGCCTTCTCCCAATCTTGACTTGTGACATCAATGTCATCTACCAATGTTGATGCACCAACTTCACTACTTGTAGGAACCATATCATTATTTGGTTGATATTCTTCAACTAAATCTTCACACATTTGTATTACCTTTTCCAATTCTTTGGGAGCATTATTCCCATACATAAGTGGGAAGAAGTAATTCAACAAAGTTATTTTATATCTAGGATCCAAAACAGCCCCTATTGCCATCACCCCATTAATCAAACTCCAATATTTGTCAAACTTCACTATCATACTTCTTGCCATACTTTGTATAGTATCACTAGAAGAATCTTCCCACTTTCTTAAAGCTAATCTTATTTGACAAACTTTGGGAAAATAAATGTTTGATGTTGGATACTTAGTACCCGAGAACAACTCAGTGACACTAAAAAATAATTTCAACTTGTCACAAATTTCTCTTGCCATTTTCCAATCTTCTTCACTTGGTGCACACTTATATTGGGAATCACGGCGTTGTTTTAAACATTTAAAAACTTGTTCGTAAGGCAATGCAAAAGCAAGCATTAAATAAGTAGAGTTCCATCTTGTTCTACAATCTTGTGCAAGCTTCTTTTCATAAGTCATGTTCAATTGATTACAAGTTTCTTTAAATTTCTCCTCCCTCTTTGGTGTTGCTACCCAAAAACCGACACTTTCCCTAATCTTTTCAATTGAACTAGAAATTGTTTGCATGCCATCTTTCACTATCAAGTTTAATATGTGGGCGCAACAACGCATATGAAACAATTTTCCTTTTAAAATAAAAGAAGAAGGTGACATCTTATCAATCAAATGGTCAATCAGAGCATCATTGGTGCTACAATTATCAACGGTTAATGTTGACAATTTTCTATCAATATTCCAATCCATCAAACAATCTACCAAAAAATCACAAATGACCTCAGCAGTATGTGGCGTAGGGACATAAATGAACCTAAAAATAAATTATAATAAATATCACATAAAATAACTATATTATAATAATAACGTAAATGGAAGGGAGAAGTTACCTGATGATCCGATTCTGCAAAATCCAATTTTCATCAATGTAATGAGCTGTAACAGACATATATCCTTTGTTCTGGTTGCTAGCAATCCACATATCAGTAGTTATTGCAATGCGGCTTTTATTCTTTGCAAGTATTTTCATTTTCTTTGACTTCTCACTTTCATACAACTTCATTATATCATTCTTCATGGTGTTGCGAGAAACTATCTTGAACAAAGGTTGAAGAGAATGGCTATAATTTCTAAAACCAATATGGTTAACCATCATGATGGGATATTCATGCAATATAATCATCTTCGCGAGTTCATTCCTAGAAACATCTTGATTAAATGTATAATTTCCAACCACAAATGATTCATGTCTGTTTCCGGATTTTTTTTCTGTCACTTTAAGCATGGCTTGTTTTGGACCTCTCTCTGTGCGTTTTAGACATATGCTAATATGATCAAATAAATGTTTAGTACCATTTTTTGTATCACCACCAATTTTCTTATCACAAGATTTGCATATAGCCTTCCAAATGCCTCCTATTTTTTGCCTTTTAAAATAGGGCCAAGCATCTGATTTTAATCCCCTTTTGTTAGGACTTGTAGTGGGTTCAACGGGAGCTTCAGGATCTTGATTTTCTATATTTATTTCATTTGGAGTAGATTGAACTTCCTGTGTGAGTGAAACTCCACTACTTTCTATAGGAACTTCATTCCCTTCCAAAGCAACATTAGGACTATTAGATGATTGAACTTCACCAACCATTCTTTTACCAAAAACCTGGCACACACAAACACAAATTTTAAAAGGCTACATGGAAGTAGAACAAAAATAATAAATATATGAAAAAATAATAAATAAATGAAATAGTAAATACATGAAATTCACACAAAAAATAATTAATAAGAAAAATCTTATATTTCTAAATATATGATGCATTACACATATTTCTAAATATGCCTTATTTACTGTAACTTTTCAATTAGAAATAATAACATATATTAATTAATTATATACATTGAGAATACATTTATTTACCTATATACATGATATATTTACTCGTGTAAAAAGTTATATGTTATTATTTCA
>OX451740.1:23777168-23822168 GCA_948472305.1 Vicia faba
GTTACACGATGCTACGCTCGAATGAGTTTCTCTTGAGAATATTGCGAATTATTGAGTAATCAAGACGTTGGTAATATCCGAAGGAGGAATGTAGACTCTGGGAACTCTTAGAACCTTGTCTTACAGGTGTGATTGAACCGTTAGTACATACCTTGGGGTGGGCTTTACCCTCGACTCCATGCTGAAACGTTGAACCTTTGAACCCCATGTTTGTGAACTTGTGTGTAACTGTTGCATTATCATTCATTCATGCATTCATCAACATTTTTTGAAAAAAACTTGTTTTTCAAGGAACTTAGGAATGATTTTTAAAGACATCTCAGGTACTATTATCATGGAATTTGGAAGGAGAAACACTCGAAGTTTTAGTTTTAGGGAGCCCGAGATTGAAGAACTGAAGAGTTTGATTCCTAAGATCGAGAACCCGACGAATTTTCAGAAGAAGTATGGGTCCATTATACCTCTCATGAAGCGCAAGATGAAAGAAGGCATCCTTAATACGTTGGTCCAATTCTACGATCCTTTGTACCGATGTTTCACCTTTCCGGATTACCAGTTGATGCCCACCTTAGAAGAGTACTCCTACATACTTGGTTTGCCGATCACCGACTGTGTTCCTTTTTCTGGATTAGAAGAAGAACCCAAATCTCACGAGATAGCGACCATCACCCACTTGAAGAAGTCAGAGATAGAGGAGAACATGACTACAAAAGGGGGAATCCGAGGCTTGTCTGTGCAGTTTCTATTGAGGAAAGCTCGTCATTTTGCTGAGATAAAAGATACTATTGCCTTTGAAGACGTCTTTGCTTTACTCGCTTATGGTCTTTTCTTGTTCCCTAACGTTGATAAGTTTATGGATATCAACGCCATCAGAATTTTCTTGATTGGAAATCCGGTCCCTACGCTGCTAGGAGATACCTCCTATTCCATCCATCTTCGAAACTCTTATCAAGGAGGGATGATTATTTGTTGTGCACCGTTGCTGTATCAGTGGTATGTTTCTCATCTACCTAAGTCTGATGTTTTCTGGGATCTCGAGAAGGAGCCGCGATGGGCGCCAAAAATTATGGCTCTCACTCATTTCGACATTGATTGGTATAATCGAGTTTACTATGACGTGAAGATCATCGATAGTTGTGGCGCTTTTCCTAACGTGCCTCTTCTTGGTACGAAAGGAGGAATTAACTATAACCCTGTTCTCGCGCGCCGTCAGTTTGGATACCCGATGAGGGACAAGCCAAACAACATCCATGTGAGTGGTTTCTTTCTACAAGAGGGACAAGATCACCAGGCAGCTAAGAGGGAGATCGAAGGAGCTTGGCGCCACATCCATAGGAAAGGGAGAGACATGTTAGGACATAGGGGTGCCATTTCTTTGGAGCCTTACCTACAATGGGTCTGTGCTAGGGCTTGTGCTCTCAAGATGCCCTATAAACCTGAGAAACCTTTATTCCCTACCGTTGCATCATCATCTGTTGTTATCCTTATCGAGAATATAGGAGAATACCAAGGAAATCTGGCTAGGATGAAGTCCGAGAGAGATGCTTGGAAAGAAAAGTACAATATGTCGGAATATGAGAATCGGGTCCTGACTCGACAGCTAAAGGAAAAGGAGGATTTGCTGTTTATTCAAGACGGTTGGTTCATTGATCATGATGAGAAACTTCGTCAAAAGGATGCTTTACTGAAGAAGTATGCTAGTGAAAGGAAGAGAAAGAAGGAAGGTTCGGTAAGCGTTGCTCTTGTTCCTAATCCGCAGAAGGAAATCATTGATCGATTGGTAGCTGAGAAGAAAGAGATAGAAGACTTTTATGAGAAGAAGATCAGGAAGCTCCGGTTACAGTTGGTATTTGGTCCTTCATCTGATGATTCTGAGTGATCTTTAGCTTTTATTTTTATTTTATTGATGTCATTTTGTAAAACTCTGTAAAAGGGCTTCATGTTCCGAAGTTGTAATTTACTGTTTTATTATGGACTTCATGTTCCAAAGTTGTAATTTACTGCTTTTACTAAGGGCTTCATGTTCCGAAGTTGTAATTTACTGTTTTATTATGGACTTCATGTTCCAAAGTTGTAATTTACTGCTTTTACTATGGGCTTCATGTTCCAAAGTTGTAGTTTACTGCTTTTATTATTGGGTTGTTATCCCAAAGTGTAATTTATTGTTTTGACTATTCCAAAGTTGTAAGTTGTAATTTACCGCTTTTGATTAATGGATTGAGTTTTTGTTGTTCCAAATTCCTTTACCATTGATGTATGCAAAATTATCGAAGTTCCTTGAAAAACTATTAAAATGAATTATCATTTGCATCACACATCATGCATCATACAACATTCCACTTCACATGTTTTCTAGAGTCTTATCCTTGTTTCTTTTTCCACTCCAAAGGTTGTCAAGCTGTCTCATCGATACGATACTCGAGCCAATCGACAGAGGAAGATGGAAGATCTGGAACAGGAAAACCATGAGCTTCGTGAGGAGGTCGCTACCCTTCGTGTCGGTATGGAAAAGTTAACTGCGCTAGTGGAAAGTTTGATGGCTGTTCAGAATCAGCCATCGACTACGGCTGCTGAGATTCAGACTTCAACTATTATGGTTTCCGAGATTGTCACCGTTCCAACATCTGCGACTCAAATCAACTCTCCACTTCAACATCAGATGCCGAAAGGTTTTCCGTGGGGAATGCCTTACAACTTTGTGCCAGAGGGGTATCAGCCTGTCGTACAGCCTTTGTTTCAACCTGCTTTGTCTCTTCCTCAACCAGAGACGACTGCCATGCCTCCAGTAATCCTGTCTGTAACACCTTTTCCGCAACCGGTAATGACAACTGTCGCTCCTGTGATTCACTCCGTGCCATACTTGAATGAACCTACTTATCCTGCCGAGCCTGCTGAAAGTTTGGGTCTTTTTGATAGAATGGAAGAATTTCAAGATCAATTCCAAGAAATGCAGAAGGAGCTCAGAGCGTTAAAGGGGAAGGATTTGTTTGGAAAGAACACGCATGACCTTTGTTTGGTTCCGAATGTCAAGATTCCAGCAAAATTCAAAGTGCCAGACTTTGAAAGATATAAGGGTGATTCGTGTCCTCGAAGTCATTTAACTATGTACGTGAGAAAGATGTCTACGTATTCCGATGATCATGACTTGTTGATTCATTATTTTCAAGACAGTTTGACGGGTGCTGCTCTAAAGTGGTATATGGGTTTAGACAGTATTCGGATCCGCAACTTCAACGATCTTAGCGAAGCTTTTGTCCATCAGTATAAGTACAACATTGACATGGCACCGGACAGGGATCAACTCCGGGCGATGTCGCAGAGAGACAGAGAATCTTTTAAGGAATACGCCCAGAGGTGGCGTGAAATTGCTGCTCAAATCTATCCTCCTCTTGAGGAGAAAGAGATGACGAAGATATTCTTGAAGACTTTAGGTTCCTTTTACTATGAAAGAATGATTGCCAACGCACCCAGTGACTTCACCGAAATGGTAAGCATGCGCATGCGGTTAGAGGAAGGGATTCGTGAAGGGCGTTTGGTTAAAGAAGGAAGTCTGTCTAGCAGTATTAAGAAGTTTGGAAGTGTTTTCCCGAAAAGAAAAGAGCAGGATGTCAGCGCATTGTTCCCAGGGAGACCGAGGAGAGGTTACTCACACGTTGTGGCAGTCACTCCGGCTGTCCGCCCAGCTTTGATGACCCCAGCTCATCAAACCCCACCAACTCAACAACGGCCATTTCAGCAGCAGCCTCGACAACAGGCTTATCCATTCAACAATCAGAACCGTTCACCTAGAAAACCATAATTCGATGCTATTCCTATGACTTATACTGAATTGTTCCCTGCTCTTATCAGAAAGAACCTCATAACGACGAAACCACCTCCTGTCGCACCAAATAGTACTTCTCCGTGGTACAAGGCGGATCAGTTTTGTGAATACCATCAAGGGTCGCCGGGGCACAACCTTGAGAATTGTTTTGCTTTGAAGGCGGACGTGCAGAGGTTGATTAAGAATGGTATCTTGTCTTTCAAGGATGTTAATCCAAATGTTAGAGATAATCCTTTGCCTTGACATGGGGCAGCATCAGTGAATATGGTGGAAGGTTGTCCGAGGAAGTTTCGAGTTTTTCAAGTTGAACACATAAGAGAATCGTTGATCAGGTTACATCAGAGTTTAAGAAGACTTGCCTTTGTTAGGCATCAGCATGATCATGACGTTTGTGAATTTTGTTCAAGAGAGGTTGATTGCCCTATTGTGAAGGAGGATATTCAAAAGTTGTTAGACCAGAGGGTTATCACTATTACCTATGACAGAAATCCGGAGGATGAAGTGAATGTTATAATACCATAATTCAATTTGCCTGAATCAGTAGAGATCGTTTACGACAGTCAGACTGCACCTGTTGATCCTTTGATCATTTACCCACCTGGTCCTGTGCCTTACAACTCAGACCAAGCTGTACCGTATAAGTATAATGCCACAATGATTGAGAATGGGGTAGAAGTCCCTATACCAACAAGGCCATATTTTGTTAACATCGCTGATGTGAGTAGAGTTACGAGAAGCGAACGTGTTTTTGCAGCAGTACCTTTGAAGAGACCAGAAGTTCAAGTCAGGAGGCCCATACCGGCATAAATTCCAGTGAGAAATGTTGAACCAAGGGTTGAGATAGGCCGATCCAATGAACCTATCCCTCGCCCTGAGGATGATGAGATTCTGAAGCTTATCAAGAGAAGTGAATATAAGATTGTGGACCAACTTTTGCAAACTCCTTCCAAGATTTCTTTGCTTGCTTTACTGAGAGATTCTGGTGCCCATAGAGAAGCTTTGATGAAGGTCTTGGACCAGGCTTTCGTGGATCATGATGTGACGGTTGATCAATTTGATGGAATTGTGGGAAATATCACTTCGTGTAACAATCTTGGTTTCAGTGATGAAGAACTTCCAGAGGAGGGAAGGAACCATAATATGGCTTTGCATATCTCAATAAGTTGCGGAAATGATACTTTATCAAGTGTGTTAGTAGATACAGGATCGTCGTTAAATGTAATGCCGAAGACTACATTGTCTCGACTCTCATATCAAGGTGCTCCCATGAGACCTAGTGGAGTAATTGTCAAAGCGTTTGATGGTTCTAGGAAGACTGTCATTGGTGAAGTGGATCTTCTTATAATAATTGGTCCTCATACTTTTCAGATCACTTTTCAAGTAATGGATATTCGTGCTGCCTACAGTTGCCTATTGGGTCGTCCATGGATCCATGATGCAGGGGCAGTCACTTCCACGCTCCATCAGAGATTGAAGTTTGTAAGGCATGGAAAGCTAGTAATGATTGGTGGAGAGCAGGCTATGGTGGTGAGCCATTTGTCATCTTTCTCTTTTATTGATGCTGATGAGGATGTTGGAACCCAATTCCAAGCTCTATTTGTCGCTAAGAGTGAAGTGAAGAAGCCAGGTACGTCTATTTCTTCTTTTGAGGATGCGCGACGAGTGGTTGAAAGTGGGTTGGCTGAAGGTTGGGGCCAGGTGTTGACTTTGCCTGAGAACAAGTCTGGAGAAGGTCTTGGTTTTTGTCCCGTGTCCGCAAGAGTCAAGCAAGAAGTGGTTACTCGTCCGATTCAAGAGGTTTTCCGAAGCGCAGGTTTTATCCATCCGACTCCTCCCAAAGTTGATGTTGTAATAGGAGACGATTCCAAGGAGGATTTACCCGTGTTTGTGATGCATGGTTTGGTTTGCCAAAATTGGATTGATGTTGATGTTCCTGTTGTGATGCACATTTCCGAGTAATGTTTTGTTTTGTTTTGTTTTTTTGAAAAAACTTTCGCTCTGCCCAAGGCGAAAAGTTTTTTGTGTCGGGCTATGATAAAAATAAATCCTTTTGCTCTGCCCAAGGCAAAAGAGAAATGTCTGGGCTCTCTGTTTCAAGTATTTCCCTCATGAATAAAAATGTTATTTCGTCCACTACTGTTTATTTTTCACTTTTTCTGGGAAATAGTAATGAAAATTAATTGGTAGTAATAGGAAAATATAATAATATTTTGTTTCATTTGTACAACATTCATATTAATCGATTTCTAAAATAAAGTATAATCATATGTGCAGATTAATCTGTGACTTAACCATCGAAAACAATGATCCTATGCCCTCTCCCAACTTTGAATTCCCTGTGTTCAGAGCCGAGGAAGAGTATAGTGAAGAGATTCCGGATGAAATTTCCCGTTTGCTTGAGCACGATGAAAAGATTATTCAGCCATTTGAAGAACCTGTGGAGTTGATCAATTTGGGTGATGAAGAAGATAGAAAGGAAGTTAAGGTCGGAGCATTGCTTATCCCAGAGGTCAAAGATAAAATGTTGGAGCTTCTCAAAGAGTATGTTGATGTGTTTGCTTGGTCCTACCAAGATATGCCAGGTTTGGACAATGATATTGTGGAGCATCGTTTACCGTTGAGACCTGAATGTCCACCGATTAAGCAGAAGTTGAGAAGGACTCGTCCCGATATGGCTGATAAGATCAAAGAAGAAGTTCAGAAATAGATTAATGCAGGTTTCCTTGTTACATCGGTCTATCCTCAATGGTTAGCCAATATAGTGCCTGTTGCTAAGAAAGATGGCAAAGTTCGGATGTGTGTAGACTATAGAGATCTGAATAGAGCTAGCCCAAAGGATGACTTCCCATTACCGCACATTGACGTATTGGTCGACAGTACCGCCAAGTTCAAAGTCTTTTCTTTCATGGATGGTTTCTCTGGTTACAATCAAATCAAGATGGCACCAGAAGATATGGAGAAGACAACTTTCATTACACCGTGGGGAACTTTTTGTTATCGGGTTATGCCGTTTGGTTTGAGGAATGCTGGTGCAACGTACCAAAGAGCCATGACTGCTTTGTTCCATGACATGATGCATAAAGAGATCGAAGTGTATGTGGATGACATGATTGCCAAATCACAAACTGAAGAAGATCATTTGGAACATTTGTTGAAGTTATTCCAGCGTTTGAGAAAGTATAAACTCCGTCTGAATCCCAACAAGTGCACTTTTAGTGTTCATTCTGGAAGACTTCTGGGTTTCATTGTCAGTCAGAAAGGTATTGAGGTAGATCCTGATAAAGTCAAAGCTATTCGGGAAATGCCCGCACCCAAGACGGAAAAACAAGTAAGAGGATTCCTTGGGAGACTGAACTATATTTCTCGATTTATATCTCATATGACTGCTACCTGTGGGCCGATTTTCAAGCTTCTCCGAAAGAACCAAGGATGTGTGTGGACAGAAGATTGTCAGAGAGCTTTTGATATCATCAAAGAATATTTGCTTGAACCTCCCATTTTGATTCCTCCGGTGGAAGGAAGACCTTTGATTATGTACCTGACTATATTGGAAGATTCCATGGGATGTGTGCTTGGTCAACAAGATGAGACTGGAAGAAAGGAACATGTCGTATATTATCTGAGTAAGAAATTCACAGACTGTGAGTCTCGATACTCATTGCTTGAGAAAACCTGTTGTGCTTTAGCTTGGGCTGCTCGCCGTCTGCGCCAGTATATGATTAACCACACCACTTGGTTGATCTCCAAAATGGATCCGATCAAGTATATCTTTGAGAATCCCGCCTTATCTGGAAGAATAGCCCGTTGGCAGATGTTGTTATCTGAATATGACATTGAGTATCACACTCAGAAGGCAATCAAAGGGAGTATTTTAGCCGATCATTTGGCTCATCAACCAATTGACGATTATCAATCCATCAAGTTTGATTTCCCAGATGAAGATGTTATGTACTTGAAAGCTAAAGATTGTGAAGAGTCGTTACCTGAAGAAGGACCTGATCCCGAATCCCATTGGGGTTTGATATTCGACGGAGCTGTAAATTCTTATGGAAATGGAATTGGGGCAATCATCGTCACTCCCCGAGGCACTCATATCCCGTTCACGGCGAGATTGAAGTTCGACTGCACGAACAACATGGCTGAATATGAGGCATGTATTATGGGTCTCGAAGAAGCAGTGGATCTAAGGATTAAGATTCTTGATATTTACGGAGATTCGGCATTGGTAATTAATCAAATCAAAGGAGAACGGGAGACTCGTCATCCTGGTTTGATCCCTTACAGAGACTATGCTAGAAGATTGTTAACTTTCTTCAACAAAGTGGAATTACATCATATCCCTAGAGATGAAAACCAGATGGCTGATGCTTTAGCTACTTTGTCTTTGATGTTTCAAGTGAATGGTTGGAACGATGTGCCTACAATCCGAGTTATGCGCCTTGATAGACCTGCTCATGTGTTCTCAGTAGAAGAAGTTACTGATGACAAACTGTGGTTCTATGACATTAAACGTGTTCTTCAAACTCAAGAGTACCCGCCTGGGGCATCCAATAAGGATAGGAAGACATTGAGAAGATTGGCAAGCAGTTTCTTCCTCAATGAAGAAGTTTTGTATAAGAGGAATTACGACATGGTCTTGCTCAGATGTGTAGACAGACGTGAAGCAGACATGCTGATGCAAGAAGTACATGAAGGATCCTTTGGCACTCATGCCAACGGACATGCGATGGCTAGAAAGATGTTGAGAGCTGGTTACTATTGGATGACAATGGAATCTGATTGCTGCAAATATGTGAAGAAATGTCATAAATGCCAGATTTATGCGGACAAGATGCATGTGCCGGTGACCCTCCTCAACGTTATCTCTTCACCTTGGCCTTTCTCTATGTGGGGCACTGATATGATTGGAATGATTGAACCCAAAGCTTCAAATGGTCATCGTTTCATCTTGGTAGCGATCGATTATTTTACTAAATGGGTGGAAGCAGCATCTTATGCTAATGTAACCAGACAGGTGGTAGTCAGATTTATCAAGAATCAGATCATTTGTCGATACGGTATCCCGAGCAAGATCATCACTGATAATGGTTCGAATTTGAATAACAAGATGATGAAGGAACTTTGTGAAGAGTTCAACATCGAACATCATAATGCTTCTCCTTACAGACCGAAGATGAATGGGGCTGTTGAAGCTGCTAACAAGAATATCAAGAAGATTGTCCAGAAGATGGTGGAAACTTATAAAGATTGGCATGAAATGCTTCCGTTTGCTCTGCATGGATACCGTACTTCAGTTCGAACTTCAACGGGTGCAACCCCATTTTCCCTAGTTTATGGTATGGAAGTAGTACTCCCCGTGGAGTTTGAGATTCCGTCTCTGAGAGTGTTGTTGGAAGCTAAACTTTCTGAGGCTGAATGGTGTCAAAATAGATATGATCAATTGAATTTAATTGAAGAAAATAGATTGACAGCTTTGTGTCACGGTCAATTGTATCAGCAGAGAATGAAGAAGGCTTTTGATAAGAAGGTTCGACCTCGCGAGTTCAGAGAAGGTGACCTTATGCTCAAGAAGATATTATCTTTCCAACCTGATTCTAGGGGCAAGTGGGCTCCGAATTATGAAGGACCGTATGTCGTTAAGAAAGTTTTCTCTGGAGGTGCTTTGATTCTCACCAATATGGACAGTGAAGAGCTCCCGCGCCCCATGAACGCCGATGCAGTCAAGAAGTATTTCGCTTAGGTTTGAGTTGACAGTTTGCTAAGTTGAAAACCCGAAGGGACGGTTTAGGCAAGCTTTTGGTCAGACTGGTCTTGGCATTTGAACGCATTTCGGAATTCGAAGTTGTTAGGGAGAATAGTGATCATTGTTTTGTGTAACCTTTTTCTTTCATGTACTATTTCCCAAACTTTTGTAACCCGTTGGAGTTGCGTTGTTAGCGAACTACCATCTTATTAATGAAATTTGAGCATTTACCATTTGTGGGCAAAATTTTAATTTTTACGGAAATATTTGAAACAAAGTATTTAAAGTATTCTTATTTTTAAAATGTGTCGTGAATAATGAACGGAATATTAACAGTTGTTCCGAGGATGGTCAAGCCACGAAATGCAAAACAGTATAGTATTTTATCCTTGCATGATGAATATGTTTCGTTTCAAATCGTCATGAGGTGTTGGTTGTGTAAGCTTGTGTTTCCTGTGGTACTAAGTTTGGTGACTCCCCAATTGTTCCAGTTAAGCGTTGTTTGGCTACCTTTATTTGGGTAGATTTCTGAAGTGTGGTACGCTTTGTCTCATGCCAGTGATCCATTGGTATTAGAAGTTTGGATTTGATTACTTTTCTCCTCAGAAGATTTGAACCTTGTGGCGTGTTATGCTCTAACGTTGCTCTGTGGTTCCAGTTCCAGTTTATTTTCCGTCTCTTTTTAAGATTGGCCGAGTATCTATCTTGTCGTGACATCTTATTGTCTTCAAGATATTCCGTCTGCTCGTTTCGTCAGCATAACATTCATTTATTCACTTACACTTATATCACGCATGCATATTCACATTTGTCGTTGATTTTGGGTTGTACTTTGGTTATTCAGACAAGGTACATGTTTCTTTCCAAGTAGAAAGCTAGCTTAAGCAGAAAATGTGCTTCCTTTCTAAATTCCCCAACTGAGCTAATCGTCGTGGATGATTTTTGATTTGGCCTACCCTGTCCATCTCTGAATAGGATGAATCCCCAATCAAGTTACTTTCTCATTGGGTGGAGTCTTGTTTGACTGTTTTCTCTTTAGTCTTTTCCTGGACGAAGTTGTTGTCTCTTGCATAGGCTATCTCATGATTTTCCCCAGTGAAGCCACGACCTAGACGAATGGTGCATTTATTTTGCACATTTAAGTATGTGATCTCCTCGGGAAGGATTGATTCATGATTCTCTTTGACGAAGATTTTATTCTCTGCCAGTGTCATCGCAACTTCCTTCTGAGTTACTCTTCGGAAAACGACAAGCGGCAGCTCTTCACGAGCAACTTGTGCGTTATTATTTCTGGAAAACGACAAGCGGCAGCTCTTCACGAGCAACTTGTGCGTTATTATTTCTGGAAAACGACAAGCGGCAGCTCTTCACGAGCAACTTATGCGTTATTATTTATGGAAAACGACAAGCGGCAGCTCTTCATGAGCAACTTGTACGTTATTATTTTGGAAAACGACATGCGGCAGTCTCTTTATTTGAGCAACTTGTACGTTATTATTTTTCTGGAAGACAGCAAGTGGCAGCTTCTTTATTTGAGCAGCTTGTATGTTATTGGTATTTTCTTGGAAAACAGCAAGTGGCGGCTTCTTTATTTGAGCAGCTTGTATGTTATTGACATCCATGGACGACAGCAAGTGGCAGCCTCTTTATTTGAGCAACTTGTATGTCATAATATTTTTGGAGGACAGCAAGTTCCAACTTCTTTATTCGGGGCAACTTGTGTATCTACAATCTTATTATATCTCTGCATTAATTGGTATATCTCGGGAAATCTCGCAGAGAAGTTTGTCATGAATCTTTACCTTCAGGAGTTGGTAGTCCATCATCAGCAAAATTTGATACCCTCTGTCTATCTTTGACTTTGAGTTGTGAACTCACTGTTTTTGGGTCGATAATCTGTTTTATGGCCTATGCAAGATGCCTTCTTTGTTAGGGTCAGAGGTCGTATTCCCTAAATTTTATTCGCCGTCAAGAGTTTGTCATTTGAAGTCGATGGCTCGCTTCCCCAGTAGTGTATAATCCACGTCTCTGTGTTTTGCTGGTGTTTGATTTCTCCAGCATTATCTTGTTTCATACAATGTCTTCCTCTGTGAATTCACTCACTACATTCATATCAAGCATAATGGCGGTATCTTAGGGCAAAATTTGCGTATTATGTATTTAAGTACCTTCAATCTCGTCGAGACGAAGATTTTAATCTTCATATCTCCGGATAGAAGAAACTTAAATAGGGGCAGCTGTTGTACCCCAAATTTTGACCTAAGATACCATCTCCCATCTGCATCATTACATTGCAAGCGTTTTGATCTATCGATTTTAAAATTCATAACTTTTTCAAGTCGAGAGCTGTTTATTTTTGAACGCTAAGTTTATTAATCGATCAGACAATGTTTATTAATTATTTATTATCTTAAATTTAAATAATTGGAATTTACTTTCAGTTATTACATAATTTAAAGATTTATAAATAATAAGGTAAATATTTGAAAAGAGGTATATTAATTGATCAGACAATGTTTATTAATTATTTATTATCTTAAATTTAAATAATTGGAATTTTCTTTTCAGTTATTATATAATTTAAAGATTTATAAATAATAAAATAAATATTTGAAAAGAAGGTTATTAATTGATCAAACGATGTTATTTAATTATTTATTGTTCTAGGTTTAAATAATTGAAATTTTATTTTCAGTTATTATAATTTAGAAGAATTATAAATAATGAAATAATTAATTGAAGATAAGTTAATTGATCAATGATATTTATTTAATTATTTATCATTCTAAATTTAAATAATTGGAATTGATTTTCAATTATTATATAATTTAAAGAATTATAAATGGTAAAATAAATAATTGGAAAGAAGAAAATAATTAATTGATAATTAATTGGAGTTTTATTCATTTTATTCTAATTGTACAATTGTTGTGTAAATACCGTATTTATTTACAATGTATTTACAATAATAATTTTTACAATGTTAAAGTAAAATAAAAACTACTCTAATTTTTCCTAAATTCTAAATCTTCATCTTCTATCCAATACTTCTTTGATGATCATTTGATTTTTACCTGCAAAAGAATTAAAAGAAAAAAGTCAGAATTAAATAAATAATTAAAAGCAAAAATTAATTTTAGTGTTCATCATTAAAAGCAACGGCTGGAATCAGTTTTACCCTTTTTGAAAATCACGGGATTTCTCCCGATTCACAAAAAGGGATGAATTTTTATAAAAAAATGAATGCACAATTTAAAACATGCACAAATTCATTTTATTGCCAACTGCATATTTCAAATATGCATAAATTCTTTTTTTGTCAAAAAACTGCATATTTCAAAAAAATATACACAGCAACAGCATATGCATTTTTCAACACAAGACAAAAGCCAAATGCAACGTTAACTGCCAAACATGGGGGGAAGAGGCCCAAAAAAATAGGCTCCTTACTGTTACATTGCAAAGACAAAGAGCAAATATGCAGTTTAAACCATATATGCAAGCATAATATATTTCCATTTTTACATCATTTTCCAGCATTCTTTTTCAGAACAAGTAAGTACATACATCACATTTTAATGTATCAAATGTACTAAGAGAGAGAAGAGAGGAAGTAGTGTGGTTTTACAGGTTTTGGTTTAGGCAGAAAAAGGATAACAAACAAAACTGCAGCAGTAACACAGTAAGAAGAAAGAAAGCATAGAGAAGAATACCAACAAACTGATGTAGCAGATGTGCAGAAGGCCAAGAAAAATATATTAAATATTCAAACCTGAGCCATCAAACATATGCCAAACCAACAGATACAACAACCAAAACCCTTTAAAAAAAATTCAAGAGTTCACAACCTGCCTTCAAGTTTTCAAACACTCCAAAATTGTCAAACAAAATACAAAACCAAGTCTCAAAGCAAAAGCCTTGTTTCAAAGAACTTGTAATACCAAAAAAGCCAGAATAACCATTTCAAAACCTTATGGCCTAAAACCATAAGACCTGTTATCTCCAGCAAAAGCCTTATCCCTTTCCACAAACAATAACCTATAACATAACCATGGCCTAAACCACGAACCTGTTACAAACCTGTTTCCATTCCAAACCTGCAAAACCTTTAAAACCTTGGCCTAAAACCAATAAAACAGTATACCATTTCAAAACCATTAACCTGCATAAACCATTAAACCAATATCAACCTCAAACCATCACCAAAGCCTTGTTTCACAAAACCTGGAATGGCCTAATAAACCAGTAAAACTAGTAAACTCAAGGCCAAACCTGTTGAAACCATAACCAACATCCAAAGCCAAAAATCAGAAATACCAGAATAATGCAAACCTACATGAAACTGTCCAAACCATAGAGCCTCCGATTATGTCATCATAGGCAACCAAATTTAGGCGACAGAAGTGAGCAAAGAAGAAGAAAAGAAGTGTCTTAACGAAGGCAACATAAACGTTCAAGGCAACAGCACGAAGAAGAAGAAGGAAAAGGCATCACAAGGTGTACAGTCAAAGAAAAGTAGGCAAATCCAAGGTCAACAGTAAGCAAGAAGAGGAAAGAACAGAGTACCAGGGCCAAGTAGCTAGCGCGTCTCCGCCGTATCCCTCACCGTCCGGCCTCCTACGCATACTCAACCTCCCTCCTCCGTCTCCAGGTAACATTTCGCGCTCTTTTTCTTTCAAGCACCTCCAACGACCATAAATAAAACGAAATCAGAATCACAAAATGGATCAAAGATTATAACATGCAGTAATGAAACCAACGAAATAAAAGATGAAATCGTACCGTGATTCTGTCGCCCTAAGCCTTCTTGTTGGAGGGAAGAGAAGTGTTGAGATGCTGGTGGCCGTGGCAAGGGACTCAGAGGCAAGTCAGAAGCGAGCAACGCGAAGAAGAACGCGAATGAAGAGGACAAGCAAGCAAGCGCCGCTTCTGTCCAAAAACCCTAATCCCTAATTCAACTAAACAAACATGTTTAACCCTGAAAAACCATTATGATACATGGACCCGGTTCCCTGCCTAAGCCCAACGAATTTAACATAACACCCCCCATTCCCTTTTTTGTTACCCCTGTTTAGGCCCCCTTGAACCCCATTTGACCCATGCATTGTTTAGTATTTTACCCCTTTTGATTCTTGATGCACCACCCCTTCTATTTTACTTTCTTTTTTCCAGCTTTTTTTAGCTTTTATTGATTTAGTTAATTAATGAGTTTAATCAAAAAGAAAAGATATAATTTAATTAACATTTTTTTTAAATAAATTGATCATTTTTATTAACTTAACCTTAGGTTTAATTTAATAATTTTTAGTTTTCCCTTTTTAACTAGATTTAAGCTAATAACCATTTAAAGTTTTAATTTAGTTTAATTATTTAACAACTCTTAAAAATAATATTTTATATAAAAACTCTAAAAACATATAATAATAAAAACTTAAAAAACATTTTATTTCTTTTAATTAATTCACTCGCTTTAGTTAACACTAACACAAAAACATAAAAAATAGAAACATATAAAAGCCTTAAAAAACATTTTATCTTTTCTTTAATTAATTCTCTTGCGTTATTAATGTTAAACAAAAATATAAAAAATGCATGTTCACACCATTTAGCCTTTTATTTAGTTGTTATATATCATTATCCGCATAATTTTCTGTTTGATTATTTCATCGTACTTGTTTATTCCGTTTACGTCTAAATCCAAGGGAAAAACGATTAAATTTGTTGACTTCGTGTCCTCAAGTCCGATCATGCGAATAGTTTCATTTCATTAAAACTTAAGACAATTTTTCCCAAATATCCAATCTTTTCAAACTTATACCTTTTATGCAAAAACCTCGACATTAGGTCGTCGTATCTTCAAAAACCCGTCCGTACCCCTTTTCGGCCAAAACAATTTATTTTTAATCAAACAAACAATTTTAATAAACAGATATTTCAAAAGGTTCCTATAGAGTACTATAGATACATTGGATGCTAATACCTTCCCACTGTATAACCAACCCCCGAACCATAGATCTCTTTTCAAAAACGCCTTGTATTTTTATTACTTTTAGAAAGTATTATTTTACATTGCATATTTAGGGTTTTATTTCGCTCTTTCCCCTTTTCCCTTGGAAATAATAAAGCGCGGGGGCGACTCTTGCTTTTGTGAGACGAATTAATCAATAATTCGATCTCCGATTTACCCCGCTACATTTTTTATCACTACACTTTCCTTTTTGAAATTCTTCTTTCTATTCAACATTCATTGATAAATTGCATTTCTTCTTTTGTCATCAGTTTGTTGGAATTAGAATAGTTTTGTCCTAGAAAAATCATCATATTTCTTCCTTTAAAAAACCTTTTTGTCCTAAGTTTCTTAGTTCTTGAACTACACATGCATGTGAACATTCTCCAATACAAAACCAATTAAGAAATGGCCACAATATGTGTTGTTCCATATTTCATTTTAATTTATAATTATATTTAGTAAATGATTATACATAAATAGCAGGCAAACGAGTAACAACCTGCGCCCCTACTCCTTTTTGGATGGCAAAACCAATCCTCTTAGAAACTATATTCATAGTCCTAGGTGACACAATATTGCTATGCATGAACCTTTTCACTCTCTGTAAAAGATCCACCGCTTCTAGTGCTAGAAAACCAAAAGTTTCAAAGGAAAATGGTATAAAAGCATGTTGATTATCCGAACATGCTTTCTCATGCTTGGCCATTTTGCTTGAAGCAGCATTGAGAGCTACATGTTAAAGAAACTGGTAGAAAAACATAGAGTCACCACCGAACTTTATTTATCCCAAAGGAAGGGAAAATATCGAGAAAACCCCAAAAAGGAAAGATAAGGTGGTCTTACGATCAAGAGAAAGGGTACGAAAATCGATTATGCAAGGTGAAGGTAATAGCATCCCTCGCATCACTTTGATTGTCTGTTTCTAAGGGTGTGTCTATCTAAAACTATAATTCCTAAGGGAAATGCATGAATTAATTTATAAGGAAAAAGAAAGAGTTTTTTATTATTGAGTTCGTGAGGGTCTCGCAACCCCGTGCCTACGTATCGCAACAGGGAATAAAAAAATCTCAGTTCCTCTAAAAAATGTTGGTCTGTTGGTGTATTTTAGTGGGCGATGTTAATGTTCACGTTCTAGCAATAGGCACGGCTTGTGTCGTGGTAGAATGGAAATAACAAGTCCTTTTTAAAAGGTTAAATAGAAAATGCAAGTGGTAAAAAAAATTTGACTTGATTTGTATTTTTGTTAGGAGAAATTTTTGTGATTTGAGTTCCACAAAAGTCTATGAATAGAAAATAAGTGCAATGTTAGAATACATTGCATCATTCTCTTCTATTGCTTAAGTCTCAATGACATACAACTCACATCTCAATTATTAAATGTTTTTAGCTTTTTAATTAAGGAAAGAAATTTTAGTTTTAGATAGAAAGGATGTAATGCAAAAGAAAAGTCTAAGGGAAGGTAAAACCCTAATGTTGTCATGCAATTAATGGACTTAAGATTGAGTTTATAAGGGGAAAATATAACTTAAAATGTTTTCATCACTCATATTTCTTCTACCTCCATGTATCATTGCTTCATCAGGCTTTTGCCCATTGTAGAAAATTCCCCATTGCTGCCTCACGTAGGAGTCTGGGCCTTTTCTCAGTCCTAGTGTGGCTGATCATCCTCTCGCACCAGCTATTGATCATCGCCTTAGTAAGTTATTACCCCATCAACTATGTAACCAAATGCAAGCCCCTCCTGGGGCGGATTCCTTCTTTCGCTCCTCAGCCTACGAGGTATTAGCAGTCGTTTCCAACTGTTATCCCCCTCCTAAGGACAGGTTCTTACGCGTCACTCACCCATCAGCCACTGGAAACACCAATTCCTGCCCGACTTGCATGTGTAAGGAATTCCTCCAGCATTCATCCTGAGCCAGGATCAAACTCTCTATGAGATTCCTAGTTGCATTACTTATATCTTCCTTGTTTCTAGACAAAGTTGATTCGGAATTTTAATTTATTTACTGAGAAGACATAACTTGTATCCATGGGCTTAATATTCGCCTGAAGTTTCCTCCCAAAAATATAATACAACCCCCTGCCACCTTTTGTCAACCCCTCTGAGCCTTTTAAATTTCTTGAACTCATGAAAAATGTCCTCATCTTTCCCTATTCGTAAAATAGAGCAACACTCAGCTTTCTTCTTCTCCTCCAATAATACCAATAACAACAACTTATTCTTATATGCTTCTTCTTAATTTGTATAAACAACAACAACAATGCCTTAACTCTGTTTCTGGTCGTGAATCAACAACAACAAATTGAGCTCTTTTTATTCCTAAACTCTTTGTTTCTAATCTCACGTCAATCAAAACAAATCGTAAAAAACTAGTATGAGAACAATCACATTAATCACATGTTCACAGCAAAATTCAAAAGAAATATCGGAGGCAGCGGAAAAACAAGAAACGAGAAAAAACGAAATACCTACGTCGAGGAGGCTTTCACTGGATTTTTTGTTAAGGTATGGTTTCTTTATTTTGTTCTATGAGATTTTCTATGTGATTTTTCTTCAACTTATTTGCATTTTTTTTGTGTTTTATGTGGTTTGCGTCAAAACTGATTGAGTGAGTTTGCTATGTATGAGAAGAGGTTGCAGAGTAAATTAATGATTTCTTGTGTGAGGATTTGAGAAGAGTTATGGTATGGTTTTTGTGTGAATTTTTTGTGTGATTATTTTGATATGAAGCTGCTTATTTATAGTTGAAATAGTATGAAATTTGGGAGGGAAAAGTTTTGATAAATTTGAACAAATATGATACTTTGTTTTATCACTTTTGGGATAGGTTAATGTCTTAACCATTTTTATGCAAATTTGATGTAGAGCAACAGGTCTGATTTGTAGCAGCGTATGGGACTGTTATATTTGAAGTTTTATTGACATCAAAAGCAGGTTTTATGCAGGTTGTTTGGAAGTTTTGGACAACAAGTTTGGACTGGTATGGCCATATTTGGAAATCTATTTTTTTTACTTTTCATGTGGACAAATTTGGTGTTAAGGGAACAAGAAGGTTTTAAAATTACATGAAGCAAAATGACGCTTAGGATAGTTTAGCATAGGCTTTAGGACTTTAGGAAATTTCATTTAATGTTTTGCATTTGAATCTTTCAATGAACATGAAGCTTGAATGTAATAATCTTTGTAATGGTTGCTTAGAATGGAATTTGAATCTTGGTAACATAATTTGAATTAAAACATGCTTCTTTCTTTTGTTTACATTTGTAACAAGGCTTTTTTTTTTTTCGATTTTCACTTTTGAAATTCCAAGTATTCTTCTTGATTTTGTAATGTTAAAATGGTATCCAACTCTTTCCTTCGATCTTGACATGGGTGAATTTAGACCTCATATGAATGCATTGGATTTGAACTTGATGCATACTTGTTGCAAATTTTAATGATATTTAAAGCCCTTGGTATTTAAATTCAAGATAATCCACATGAATGGATTTGATTGAATTTTGACTTTTGAATGAGCTTGAATTAAAATTTGAATGTCTTGTTATTTGAATCTCAAGAAATCCAAGTGTCTTTTCCTTTCCAACCTTGCAAGCTTGACGAACGGGCTTAAATTCAATCATAAGAATCAATGTCTTGAGTAAACCATCATAGCATGGCTTGAAATTAGAGATTAAAATCATTCTAAGTCACAAAATGACCCATAATGTTTTCAAAAAACTCCATGGCCTCCTAAGAACAATTTGACTTTGACCCTTAAAGAAAACTTGTAAATGGCATTCCTCATAACAATATGCAAAAAGAATCGTCTCAAGATGTTTAAAATTGAGGAAGTTACGATCCTTGAAAGTCATACAGTAGTTACTTGAGTTTAGGTCAAAGTCTACAAAGTGACCTATAAAGTATTTGAAATTTTGACGATCTTACACACATAATTAGCCATTGACTTGTAAAGATAAGATGGAGAGGACGTCAAAAGGAACCAAATTCCCAAAGAATCACTCAAAAATTTTGAATATCGAATAATTTATGATCTTCTAAACTTGATCTTGAAAATGTTTACTTTTTTGTCAATGTGCTTTGAATCAATTTACAAACTCAATCTTTCCTTGAATTCCAAGACATATTGATGCACATATGGTCCAGTTGATGATGAAATATTGTCTGTGCTTTGAGATTAGAGGCTATGCTTTGATGAAGTAACCTTAGAGAATCAATGATTAACCACACTGGGCATTTGAGGGATCTAAAACTCTAGCTGAGACAACACACATGATGCTCTTGATTCAAACCTTATTGAATGAAGGAATGATATGCAAATGACCTAGCAAAAATGATGCAAATGAAATGCCAAGCCTAAATCAGATAAAATTTAAAGGGTAGGACAAATTTGGGGTATGACACATGTCCCATAGTAAAACCTCCAGTCCTCAGTCCCGCCAGTGGGGAAACCCAAGTCAAATCTACACATGCATGTTCACCTCCTACCCATCCATACACTATAACATCTTCTGACCTAAGAGTCGATCTCCTATCATGTGAGTCAGTCAAGAAATTCACATGTGTCTCTGTTGTACCCCAAAATTTGCCCTCTCATTTCATCAACATTTTCTCATCACAAGACTCTTGGAACTCAAGATCAAGTTAGGGTTTGCTCTGCTCAAGGCCCCTCCTTGCACTGTTGACCCAAATTAGGGTTTAAGTTTGCACAGGGATGTTTTGACCTAAAATGCCCAAAGTGACTTTCATGCTTCATGTTGGACTTACAAGTTTATCCATACCAAGTTTCAAGCCTTGATTCCAATCTTTGCCCAGTCAATTGGACAGTTGACCAAGAAATCAGCTGTATTGGGGAAAAAGTCAACAGTGGCCAATTGACAGTCAAACCTCATGATTTTTGACCCACATCAACATAATGAACTCATATGAACTATTTGGTCAAGTTTGGATCACAATTCCACAAGAAATTTGATCAGATCACCAAAAGGGCAAAATGGTCATTTTTAGGGTTTTGACTGCACAAAGGCAATTTTTGACTGTTTGACCTAACCAATGGCAAACCAAGATCACATATGGACTCAAGGACTCAATGGCATTGTCTTGACCCATTCAACAAGTTCAAAAGATCTCAATTGCATAGGATTGACAGGTGAATTTTTCAATCAACTGATCAAAATTTGACTGTACACTGAAAAGTCAAACTTTGACTTTTTGGTCAAAATCAAGTGTCAAGATTCATTTTTCATCAAGACATGTAAAATTATGAAACTTGTTCATCAAGAAACCCAAAATTGCAAATTAGGGTTTAAAATGAAAAAATTTCATAACTTAGAAATTTTCTAAGTTATAAAATTTTCTTATTTTTTCCTAACTTTGTCCCATTTTTACACCAAGATGCAAATGGATTCAGACAAAACTTGAAACATGAAAGTTGTAGTCCATTGCAAAATATACAACCTTTATTCACAAAGTTTTCTCAAAGGAAGCTTGTATCTCAAGTTATGATTTTTGGAACAAGGGTGCAAAACATTTTTAACTTAGAGAAATTTGCCCTATTCTAGGCAGGATTTTTGTCCAACTTCTTGGCCATTTTTCACATGGTTCCACTTGGAGTTTCAATTTGAATTACAAAGATGGATTATAGTACACATTCAAAGCTTTCCAAATTGTCCAAGAACTTCTCAAACACCCTTGTGGTTAGAGAGAATCGAATTTGCAAAGTTGGCCAAAACTCACTTTTGTTCATGGCCAAAGCATGTTCATAACAATTGCATTTTTCAAATCAGCAGGGTTTGTGATAGCTTGCAGGCCTCTAAACCTCTTCACACTCAATAATTTAATGCCTAACCATTGTGTTAAGGTGTTATTTCATTCATTTGGACAATACATGCTAAACTAATCCTTAATTGGAAAAAGTAAAATTGCCATTTTTGAAAAGCAACACTTTATGTCAAGTTCCAAATCTTTGAGACATAGGCCAGATCTTTGAGGCAAAACTTTGTACACATATCCCATTTATTAAGAACAAATGCTGCAGCATAGAGGGATAGAGGTCATAGGCCTGCATAAGAACTTGAACCTCTTGGCTTCAAAAAGAAGAAAGATTGCAAAACTAAACCAACTTTCCCTTCCTGCAAACCAAATCTTAAGCAAACCTTGTACTCATTTTCCAGACATCAAACCAAGCCTGAAACACGACTCAACCATCCCTCATACCCCCTAATACCCCAAAGCATTGTTTTGCTGCAAAAACAGGGTATCCTTGCAGATTGAGTTGCACAACTCAATTCACTCGTGCGTTTTTGCCAAAACAAGTTCAAACACATTCCTTTCCATCCACCTAAACTGTTCCAAGCCCTAAACACCAGCTATAACACCCCTAACCTCATCTGCCATTTTCATTTTTCAGCTTTGCAGGTGAACTTCTATAGCACGATATAGGTTGTTTCAAAGCAAGCCAGGTGTTGGAGAAGCTTCCTTGGACCTCAGGCAAGCTATACAGAAGCTCAAACTCCATTAGAGGTGGCCACATTGCTCTACACGATCCAAGCTGAAACAGGTAATCCATGGACTTCTATCTCTCAATCTAGGAAGAGTTAAGCTTAGGTTTGTGAATGAAACGTGTTCTACTAATAGCCCTGAAGCCATACATGTGTTCACTTTTCATTTATATTAAGCTTGCTGTGAAAATTTTAACCATGAACATTGAAGAAAAACTAGGTCAGAAATTGGGGGTGAAGAAATTCTCCCTGGTTTCTTAGAGTTAGGACAAGTTTTTTACATGTTTGGAATCGTGGTTTGATGCTATACATTATTTGTGTTATGAGTTTTGGCTAAAAATCAAGGAATCAGGAGTTTGTAGGAAGCAAGGAAACGCGCGTTTTTTTTGTTGTTCAAACAGAACTGAAGGTTGAAGATGACTGGCTTGGGCTGGGCCTGAGTCAGTCTGGCTCTTTGCACCCCTTTTTTCCATTTGCACCCCTCTGGCCCATTGTGTGAAACATTTGACATTTTTGCATTTTTCTTTTTATGCTGACTTGATATTTTTTGTCCAAACATAAAAAACACTAAAAATATATTTCCACATTTTTTTTATATTTATTTGGCATTTATTTACTTTATTAAGCATATGTATGTAACTAAATATAATTCCTTTTCATTTTAAAAAACCCTAAAAAATAATACAAAAATATTTATTTTTCAGTTATTATTTTTTATTTACATTTTGAAAATATTTTCTAAAACATACATTTTTGTAAATAATTAATATTTTATTTTTTGTACATATTTAACATATTTAATATATAATATATAAATACTTGTATATTTTATTAGATAATTAGGGCAAAAATACAAAAATAATACTTTTATTTTTTATTTAATATTTGACACCAAAAATACTTTTTCTACAATATACTTCCTTTTTTATTATTTTTTGTATAAATTAATATATATTGTATATAGTTAATAAATAATACTATTTATTCAAAAATTAGGGTTTTGCCCTAAACAACAAAAATAGCCAAAAAATGACTTTTTTATTTTGTTTATACTTCAAACATGAAAACTTTTTCACATACATAAACAATCTTTTTTTGCATAATACATTGCATTTTGATATTTATTTAATTGTATTTATTTAAATGCCAAATATTAATTTGTATATTCGATATGGTTGTAATAACTTAACATTTATTTCCTTGTCAAATATCCCCCAAATTCAAACTTGTATCCCCATCCCCATAATCATGTTGTAATAATTTAGGACTTTAAATTCTCGCACATTTAAAAGTTTCCAAATTATGCCATGATAGACCTAGGGTTTGTATGCAAAATCAATCAACAAATAGCTTGACCTAATCCAAAGATAAACATGCATGAAAAACAAACACAATGCACACTTGCACCTCTAGGGTAATCTCGCTTGTTGCCTTCAAAAATGGGCCATGGTTGCATGTCAAGTACTTTTGTAAAACAAAAACAAAACAAAAACAAACAAAATGATCATAGTCCCTCGATGACGCTATCGGAGTTGCCTAAACAAAATGATCATAGTCCCTCAAGAAAATTGCCAAAATACTTGACACTATTGCTTTCATGGTCTATACGATGACCCACGCCCATCCCGTTTACATCCTAATGCAAGGTTGTTCACCAAATACAATGGTGAAACAACACTGTTAAAAGGGTTAAAAAACATAAGAAAGGTCTTTGAGTAAAATAGGGTAGACAACTCTTAGTTACTTGATCAAAAACTTGCAAAACATCCTTGCCATTTTTCAAACACACATCTCCACACAATTTCAAAACAAACTTTCAGAACATTGAAACATCTTTTCAAAAAGACATACATCTTTGTATATACTCAAACATGAGTCATTACAAAGGTTGCCTAGACAAGGCATCTTTTTTTCAAAACATTTTCAAAACCACACACAAAGCACCATTTCAAACAATTGAAAAGCAAAGGCAAGTGATCTAAAACAAGTAACTAAGAGCCCATGGATAACCATGGATGAAAAGGGTGCTAGCACCTTCCCTTTTCATAATCTACCCCCTGAACCCACGAAAACATCTCAAAGGTCTTTCCTGTGCTTTTTGACCTTTCCTTAGGATAAATAAAAAGTCGGTGGAGACTCTTGCTAAACCGAACAAGTGCGAATACAAACGCAAAACCTCAAGTTAGTTCTCCCACCGTATCACAGAACTGGCGACTCTGCTGGGGATTACTTTTTAAGTGGAGTAACCTTAGGGCCTAGGTCACCCTTTTGCATGATTAATTGTTTGTTTTGATTGCTTTACATTTTGGTTCTCTTGTTTGGGCTTGAAATCCTCCACCCGGATTTAGGAAACATTCATAGATAGCAATATGTTCTGGAAACTGTGCGGGGTATACCGACATGGTTGAAGCAATAGCTATATTAGTGCGACATATTTGTGAGTACCGGTAACCCTTGAGTTCAATCAAGGAGAGTACGGGGCCGTTGAGTGATGTCACTAAGCACTAATGACCTAGAACCTTACTTGACCATCATGGCCTTTTATTAGGGGTAGTGAGATGACCGGCTTTGGTGCAGTCCGAAGTTGGTAGATCCTCGATACTACACTCATTGAGGGTTGTTTTCCTGGAATATTTTGGTCGCTAGTTAAGTGGCTAAACCAAAACGATGAACATGGAAAACAATCCAATGATATTGAGCTCCTTAGAACCCGGTTACTATTTAGGATAGGTTTTAAGCCAACTACACTCAAGAGGGTACTTACCTATGAAACCTCATGCAAGCCTGAAACTAGGGTTTTTGTGTGACTTGCTTGTACATGTGTTTGTGCATACATCATGAACATCATAAAGCATCATATGCATCCACTAACCATTTCAAGGGTTTGGATCTTCATCTGTGTTCTTGTTTTGTAGGTCATGGAAATTCTTCGCAGGAAAACTATCCAAGTCAACCTTGTGAGAATCCCTCCTCAACTCAAGGAGCTTACATCCAGAATTCCAGAAAGTTCTCTCTTCAGTGAAAGACATGGTAGACTTCTCAACCTAGTCAACACCAGCATTAAAGAGGACATGGTGAAAGTGTTGTTCCAATTCTTTGACCCCCTTCACCACTGTTTCACATTCCCCGACTACCAATTGGTGCCTACTTTGGAGGAATTTTCTCAACTCCTGAGAATTCCTATTCTTGATCAACTACCCTACAACGGTACCAAAAAAGAACCAAAACCTGAAGATATTGCTCAAGCACTACACTTGCAATCATCTGACATCAAGGGGCATTGGGAAACTAGAAGTGGTGTCAAAGGCTTCTTGGCAAAGTTCTTGTTTGAGAAGGCACAAGAGTGTTGGAATTCCCTGGATCTGCAAGCTTTTGAAGAGATTGTGGCACTCCTTATTTATGGGCTGGTCTTGTTCCCAAATCCTGACCAACTTATAGATGTGAATGCTGTCAAGATTTTCATGTCCAAGAATCCCATACCTACATTGCTTGGGGACATCCTCCACTCATTTTACACACGAACAATGAGGAAAAGAGGTGTTCTCATGTGCCGTACTCCTCTCCTAGCAAGGTGGTTTATTTCTCACCTTCCACAATCAGTTTTGAAGAACGAGCAGGGCTTAAGGTGGTCACAACGATTGATGACCCTCACACATTCTGATGTACATTGGTGTTCTCGGTCCAGAGAAAATGTCATCATCATTGATCGTTGTGGTGAGTTCCCTAATGTTCCATTACTTGGCATTAGGGGAGGCATTACCTACAACCCTTGTCTAGCTTTGAGACAATTTGGATATGCTCGGAGGGATGGCCCTCATGACATGTTGATTCCTGACCTAGTTTTTGACTTCGAAAACAATGCGCAAGGACTTCGACAAAGATTCATCAGAGCATGGAGGATGCCTAACAAGGTAGATAGTAAGACACTGGGACACAAGAACTCCATCCCTCTTGAGCCTTACCTCAAGTGGGTACGAACCCGAGCCCAGAGTCTTATGATGCCTTACCCTCATATTCTCCCTTTGATCAAAGAGCCTGTTAAGGAAGGAGAGGTTCCATACATCATCCTACATCCTGACATGCCAACATCATGGGAAGAAATGCAGAAGAGTTAGATCCAACTCAAGGAAGAAAGGGATACTTTTGAAGCCAGCTTCTACGCCAGTGAGAAGAAGGTTTTGGAGCTTACCCGCCGACTTCACGAGGAGGATACCCTCAACACTTACATCGCACCAAATAGGATGCGCAACGTCTTTTTACCTTAAGAAGTTTTTGTAATATTTGGCCCATGGGGCATTTATGCACTGACAAAATTTCTTCTTATTAATAGGACGTGTGTTCTTTTTGTCTGCAACAATTTTGAATTTCTAAATCCTTGAATGCATTACATGAATAAACATATCATTCATCATATGCATAAACAGGTCTTCACACCAGGTTTCCTTATCTTTCTGCTGTTTATTTCAGTAAGATGGATATTGAGCAGACGGTCAAAGATCTGCAGGCACAAAACTCGTAGTTTCAACAGCTCCTCATGACCTTGGCAAGGGGTCAGGAGGATCTTAAAACACTGTTAGGGAATAAAGAGCAAGAAAAAGGAAAAAAGAAAAAGAAAAGAGTTGGGGTAGCTACACTGGGGAGAATATTTGAGAATGAAGCTAGGAGAATTCTAGAATTCCCCTCCACATCTGACGAGGGGACCGACAAAGGAAAAGGAGTTGCATTACCCTCTGAGTCTGAGGCTGAAGAAGAAGAGGTTGAGGAAGATGAGGATTATTCAGAGCAGCAATACCCACCAGCGGACGACAAATATAAAAACCTGGAGGATAGACTGGCAGCTATGGAGTTGCAACGGGTTCCCGGGCTAGATTTTGAAGAATTGGGGCTGATTGCTGGGATTGTTATCCCTCCCAAATTCAAGGTACCAACTTTCGCAAAATATGATGGTCTGTCTTGCCCAAAGATGCACCTGAGGTCATATGTCAGAAAAATTCAACCTCATTCATCTGATAGAAATCTTTGGGTACACTTCTTTTAGGACAGCTTGTCCGGTACTCAGCTAGATTGGTTTTACCAGCTTGAGAGGTCAGAAGTGCATAATTGGGAAGACTTGGCAGCTGCCTTCTACCTCCAGTATCAATATAACGCTGACTTGGCGCCGATCCGTACTCAGCTACAAAGTATGGGGATGGCCTTAAATGAGGGGTTCAAAGAATACGCCCAGAAATGGCGCGACTTGGCCGGAAGGGTACAACCACCGCTTTCAGATAGGGAGCTAGTTGATATGTTCTTGGGGACCCTATCTGGCCCTTTCTTCAACCATTTGATCGGGAGCTCTTCTGCAGGGTTTACCGAACTGATTCTGACTAGCGAACGGGTGGAAGCTGGTATTAAGAGCGGAAAAATTCAAAGGGATGCCTCTGCGTCCACAGCTGTTAACAAACCGTTCCCTGCCAAGAAAGAAGCAGCTGTTATATACTCTCAGAAAGGATTGGGAAGAACTGAGCGCCGACCGACTGTAGGGTCCGTGATGATTCAAAATTCGTCAAATGATCAGCCTCGTAACAATTTGTCTAGACCTAATCAGCAACGGGTAGAACGGCCACAACGGCAGTTCACCCGCATCAACATGACGCCCGCACAAGTTATTCCCCATTTGTTGAAGCTGAATCTCACCAATATTAAAGAGGCGCCAAAGAATGTGAATACCACTTCCCCACATTATCATCCCAACACAAAGTGTGCCTATCATTCTGACAGCGTCGGGCATGACACGAACGATTGTTGGGCGCTTAAGAATAAAATTCAGGATTTGATAGACGCTAAAGAGGTTGAGTTCGACGCCCCAGAGAAGCCGAATGTAATCTCCGCTCCAATGCCAAAGCATGGTCTCAATGTCCATGCTGTTGAAGAAGATCTGTTTGTTTCTACTGTTGATGATCTGATAACTCCACTACTGACAATCAAGCTGAATTTGCTGAAAGATGGGATTTTCCCAGGTTGTAAAGAAGATTGCTACCTTTGTTCCTCCTTACCAACTGACTGTCCACTGTTGAAGTTAGGCATCCAACGCCTAATGGACAACCAAGAAATTCTTTTCGAAAAGACTCATGTTACTCCAACTCCTATCAATGAAGTTTCAATAATAACCATTTCCGCCAATCTTTCCAAGGTCCCCAAAAGACCTGTTAAGATTATACCCGCTCCTAAGACTGTACCTTTGAAGATAACCATGCTTGGGCCCGTCCCATACAAATCTGACAAATCAATACCGTGGAACTATGGTGGAGAAATCTACTACCACGGTGTTAAACAAATTGAGATAACTGAGGAAAGTTCTGATGAAGAGACTTCCGACATTGGAAACATTGCCGGAACGAGCAAAATTACCCGAAGTGGAAGAATTTTCTCTCCAGAGATTGCCCCTCCAAAGGCAATCTTTGGACCCTCAACTGATCCCAAGGTTACCCCTGCACCGGTAAAACTATCTGCAAGAACTCCAATGATTGAAGAAGCTGTTACTCCTATGGTTGCCCCTTCTGCTGCTGATGATAAAGGGAAAGGGATCCAAGAAGAGCTCGTCGGGATAAGGGCTCAGCCATTGGTCATCCCCGAAACCTCTAAAAAAGAAATGGAGGAGATTCTGAAAATAATTAAGAAGAGTGATTATGATGTGGTGGAGCAACTGGGGCAAACCCTCTCAAAGATCTCCATGTTGGCCCTGTTGCTTTGTTCGGAGGCTCATGCCAAAGCATTGATAAGATTTCTGAAGACAGCCCATATGCCCCAAGAAACCTCAGCCGATCAATTCCAGGATTGTGTAGCCATCCTTACCGCCGACAACGGCCTGGGTTTCTCTGATGCTGACCTGACTCCTAAGGGAAGAAAGCACAATGACGCACTGCATGTGTCAGTTGAATGCCGAGGAACCACTCTCGCCTATGTCTTGGTCGACACTGGTTCTTCCCTAAATGTGCTGCCTAAGAAAGCTCTGGACCGGTTGGATTGCGAAGGCTTGGAGCTGAAACCAAGTAATATAATTGTCAGGGCCTTTGACGGGTCTAAAAGGATGGTGCATGGGGAGGTCGACATTCCCATCAAGGTAGGCACTGAAGTGTTCCACTCAACCTTCTACGTGATGGACATCCATCCATCATACTCTTGCTTTCTAGGAAGACCGTGGATTCATAATGCTGGGCAGTCACTTCCTCTCTACATCAGATGCTGAAGTACCCTGTTAAGGGTAAAATCATAAATGTACACGGTGAGGAGGAGTACATGATCAGTCATCTGAATTCCTTTAGGTATGTGGAAGTGGATGGCGAATTCATCGAAACACCCTTTCAACACTTCGAGGAAGTTTCTCCCGAGGTTGTAGTAGCAAAGGCAGTAGCAGAGGTACCCAAGCAGGTGGCCAGGATGGCATCTCTGAAATACACAAAGGCTACAATGAAGGAGGGAAAGAGCACGGCATGGGGACAGTTGCCTGACTTTCCCCACAAGACAGACAAGTTTGGGTTGGGGTTTACCGCTGCGGGGCAAAAGGCTATGCGTCGCTCCAAAATTGAAAGGACACCCATCAAGATTTCTCCTCATGGAATCAATGCTTTAGAAGACGAAGACGAAGAGGGTAGCGCTGAAGATTGGATCTTCCCAACCATTGAAGGGGGACTGCACAACTGGGAGGCGAAAGACTTCGTTCCCATTAATTT
This sequence comes from Vicia faba, assembly GCA_948472305.1. Classification (NCBI taxonomy): domain Eukaryota; kingdom Viridiplantae; phylum Streptophyta; class Magnoliopsida; order Fabales; family Fabaceae; genus Vicia; species Vicia faba. The sequence continues at coordinate 23,806,955 of OX451740.1, forward strand.
CATCAATCAGTAATTTATCTTTTGAACATTTCCTGTTGGTCAATTACTAAAACAATCCGCACACTACTTTTCACCTCATGCCTTGCCCGGGGCATGTAGGTCCATTTGTAAGGGCTTGATTCTCTTCATAATCATATGCCATGTTTAATGAATCATTGGACGTTTTTCATTTATAAACTGTTGTGTTCATTTTCTTTCCTTTTGCATTTTTGTTTGTTTAAGGATGGTTATCCCTTACACACACCCACACTCACAAATGCAGGTACCCATCCACTCCGGATTCCATGGGTGACTATTCTGTTTTATCCTTCAAAAACTTTGAAGATTTGGTCAATCAGGCTGAGTACGAAGACAACGAAGATTGTAAAGTACCGGGAGAGTTAGCCAGACTTCTACAACAAGAAGAGAGGGCCATCTTACCTCATGAAGAGTTGTTGGAAACAGTCAACTTAGGAACAGAGGAAGACAGGAAAGAAGTCAAAGTGGGTGCCAATCTGGAACCAAGTGTCAAGGAACGCTTAATACAGCTGTTGAATGAATACATTGAAATTTTCGCCTGGTCTTATGAAGACATGCCGGGGTTGGACACAGATATCGTGGTTCATCGTCTCCCTACAAGAGAAGACTGTCCACCGATCAAGCAAAAAGTTCGTCGAATGAGGCCCGACATGTCTGAGAAGATTAAAGCTGAAGTAATGAAGCAATTCAACGCTGGCTTTCTGGCTGTTACATCCTATCCGCAATGGGTTGCTAACATTGTGCCCGTTCCCAAAAAAGACGGCAAGGTCAGAATGTGTGTGGACTACCGGGATTTGAACAGAGCTAGCCCTAAAGATGATTTTCCGCTGCCACATATCGACATCTTGATTGACAACACGGCTCAGCACAAAGTATTTTCTTTCATGGACGGATTCTCTAGCTACAACCAAATCAAGATGGCCCCCGAGGACATGGAGAAAACAACCTTTGTTACACAATGGGGTACCTTCTGCTACAAGGTGATGCCGTTCGGACTGAAGAACGCAGGGGCAACCTACCAACGCGCCATGGTAGCTTTGTTTCATGATATGATACATCATGAGATTGAGGTTTACGTAGACGACATGATAGCTCGATCACAAACAGAGGAGGAACACCTTGAACATTTGAAAAAGCTGTTTGCCAGGTTGAAGGAATACAAACTCAGGCTGAATCTAAGTAAGTGCACTTTTGGAGTTAGGTCTGGTAAACTTCTGGGATTTATTGTCAGCAACAAGGGCATTGAGGTCGATCCAGCAAAAGTAAAGGCTATACAAGAAATGCCTGCCCCCATACTGAAAAGGAGGTTAGGGGATTCTTTGGACGCTTGAACTATACCGCCAGATTCATCTCTCACCTGACGTCTACCTGTGAGCCAATTTTCAAACTATTAAAGAAAGATCAGGTAGTTGAATGGAACGATGATTGTCAAATTGCTTTTGATAAGATCAAGGAGTATTTGCTAGAACCTCCTATTCTGATGCCACCCGTCGAAGGAAGGCCGTTGATCATGTATCTGACTGTTTTGGACAACTCAATGGGGTGCGTACTGGGCCAACATGACGAGTCTGGTCGAAAAGAGCATGCCATTTATTACCGTAGCAAAAAGTTTACCGACTGTGAGACTCGCTACTCACTGCTCGAGAAAACTTGATGCGCTTTGGTATGGGCTGCTCGCCGACTAAGGCAGTATATGTTGACTCATACCACTTTGTTGATTTCCAAAATGGACCCGATCAAATATATCTTCGAGAAGCCTGCTTTATCTGGAAGAATTGCTAGATGGCAAATGATCCTGACTGAATATGACATCCAGTATACTACCCAAAAAGCTATAAAAGGGAGTGTACTAGCTGACCATCTAGCTCATCAAGCTATCGAAGATTATCAATCCATGAGATTCGACTTTCCGGACGAAGACATCATGACATTGGACAACATTAAAGGTAACGGACCGTATGACAGACCTGAAAATGGATCCCGATGGACCCTGTACTTTGATGGTGCTTCAAATGCACTTGGAAACGGTATCGATGCGGTACTCATTTCCCCAGAAGGTTGCCATACACCTTTCACTGCCCAACTTTGTTTCAGCTGTACCAACAACATGGCCGAATATGAAGCTTGCATCTTTGGTCTCAAGGCTGCTATAGACTTGGGAATCAAATCTTTGGTCGTATTTGGGGACTCGGCTTTGGTTATCATTCAAATCAAAGGAAAGTGGGACACCAAACATCCTAATCTTATCCCATACAAAGAACATGTCCTGACGTTGTTGCCTCATTTCGAGCAGATCACCTTCGAGCACTTCCCGCGAGAAGAAAATCAGCTAGCAGATGCTCTGGCTACAATGTCTTCCATGTTTAAACTCAACTGGGATAACGAGGCTCCCCAAATCACCATCGAGCGAATGGATGAACCTGCGCATTGTCATGAGATTAACACCGAAGAAGTAGTGGAACAACCCTGGTTTCATGAAATCAAAAGGTATCTCCAGACTAGAGAATATCCCGAAGAAGCTTCCGTCAATGACAAAGTTCTTAAGGAGATTTACGGCCAAGTTCTTCCTAAGCAATGGCATCCTTTATAAGTGTAGCCATGATTGTGTTTTACTCCGATGTGTAGACAAAGCTGAAGCAGAATTAATCACGACTGAGATACACAGCGGCACATTTGGCACCCACTTGAGCGGACATACGATGGCTAAGAAGATTCTAAGGGCAGGCTATTACTGGTCTACCATGGAAGCTGATTGCCATCAACATTCCCGTACTTGCCACAAATGTCAAGGCTACACCGACAAGATTCATATTCCTCCTGTTCCTCTCAACGTTCTGACAGCTCCTTGGCCATTCGCAATGTGGGGCATTGACATGATTGGAGAGATCAAGCCCACAGCGTCCAATGGACATTGCTTCATCCTGGTCGCTATTGACTATTTCACCAAGTGGGTTGAAGCAGCTTCCTTTGCCTCTGTTACGAAGAATGTGGTTGCCCGCTTCATCAAGCAGAATCTCATATGCCGGTATGGTGTCCCCGACAGGATCATCACAGACAACGGTACAAATCTGAATAATACTATGATCACCGCTCTATGCGAACAGTTCAAGATTTATCATCATAATTCATCTCCCTATTAGCTGAAGATGAACGGTGCTGTTGAAGCTGCGAAAAAAACATCAAGAAGATCATTCAGAAAATGACAGTTACCTACAAGGACTGGCATGTGATGTTACCGTTTGCTCTGCATGGATATCGTACCACGGCACGTACTTCAACAGGGGCAACCCCATTTTCTTTGGTATATGGCATGGAAGCTGTCCTACCTATGGAAGTTCAGATTCCTTCTTTAAGGATTATGAAGGACGCTGGTTTGAGTGAAGACGATTGGATTCAGACCCAACTTGATCAACTCAATTTGATCGACGAGAAACGACTCACTGCTGTTTTCCATGGTCAGACGTACCAAAAACGGATGATCAAGGCTTTCAACAAGAAAGTCAAATGTCAAGTATACCAAGTCGGAGATCTTGTAATCAAGCGGATCATCTTGCCACAAAGTGATCCTAGGGGCAAATGGACTCCTACTTACGAAGGACCATTTATAATCAAGAGCATCTTCTCTGGTGGTGCAATGATTCTGGCCACCATGGACGGTGACGATTTGCCACACCCTGCGAACGCAGACATAGTCAAAAGATACTACGCATAAAATAACCCGACGAGTCGAAAACCCGAAAGGGCGACTTGGGCAAAAATGGGCATCCCGGTGAACCGAAAACCCGAAAGGGCGGTTCAGGCAAAAATTAGGGATAAAACAAAAAAAATCTGTACACCCGACAAGTTGAAAACCCGAAAGGGCGGCTTGGGCAAAAAAGGGTTTCCCGGTGGATCGAAAACCCGAAAGGGCGATTCAGGAAAAATTTAGGGAATTAAAGCGTATGACTATGTCTCGTCGGATCACTTCAAAGAACAATCTCTTCATCAACAAGCTCCGAGCTTCTGATCAATCCAATCATCGGCGGACGAAGCAATGAATGGACAAGATATTCAGAGTTGTGAAGGCTATAACAGAATGGGAATCCCGTGGAATTGTTACACATAGCCATCTTTCCTTTTGTATAAATTTTTCAATGTTTACGACAACGTCCTCTTACTAGGATGTCTGTCTCCTTTGTACAAAGATACTCATAAAAAGTTAATACAAATACTTTTCCAAGTACAGAAATTTGCTTTGTCTTCTTTTTATTTTTACACTTATGTTTTATTTGAGAAACGTCCAATGTTTTGTTAAATAGGCATATGCATTTGAACATAATCATTTGCTTACAAATCAAGAAAAGAGGATTGCTGATAGGTTGAAGGTATATGTAGATATCTTGATACCCTTTTAGAAGAAGTCCCCAGTGGAATTAAACTCCAAGTTCCTCAACAAAGTTAAAGTCCGGAATATACTTCCCCAACAGAGTTAAACTTCAGGATCCTCAGCAGGGCAAAAGCTTTCTAAAGTTTGGACCCTCCAGCTAAGCTGAATTTCAAAATTCCCCTCAGAATTAAGTTCCAAGATCCCCAGTGGAGCCAAAACTATCAATCCCCAGCGGAACCAGATTAGTGAACATTCTCCCACAGAGATACTTCCCATCAGATTGAATATTCTCAGTCTCACTTTTCCAGCATAAGTCTCCCAGGTTTCAAATTCCCCAGTAGAGATCGTCAGAATTCTCATTCCCCACAAGTCACCAAGGATTTTCAATCCCCAGCACTGGTCCTAAGATCCCTCAACAACTGAAGATCTTATTCCCCAAGCAGTCAGCAGTCAACAAGGATGTCTCAGCTTCAGCAATCAAAGATTCTTGCAATCCCCTGCAGCAGTCAAGAATTCACTTTCCCCGGCAGCAGTCAAGATTCTATTATCTCCGGCTATCCAGGATTCATCTACCCTCAGCAAGACAGCTCATCAGCTTACATGCGCATCCACTACATTCATATATCATAAACATTGATATAACATATATATTGCATCATACATTTCATGCAACATAACTTTGTGTTTCAGCTAATGTTTTACCCTTTTCAAGATAAGATTAATAAGCTTCGACTTCTGAAAACAGTTTACGGACGCTTCCCAACATGGATGCTGATCTATTGCTTATTAAACTTCAAAACTTCTGAAAACAGTTTACGGGTTCTCCAGATATGGATGTTAATCTATCGCTTGTTCAGATTCAAGACCTCTGAAAACAGTTTACGAGTTCTCCAGATATGGATGTTAATCTATCGCTTGTTCAGATTCAAGACCTCTGAAAACAGTTTACGGGTTATCCAGATATGGATGTTAATCTATCGCTTGTTCAGATTCAAGACCTCTGAAAACAGTTTACGGGTTCTCCAGATATGGATGTTAATCTATCGCATGTTCAGATTCAAGACCTCTGAAAACAGTTTACGAGTTCTCCAGATATGGATGTTAATCTATCGCTTGTTCAGATTCAAGACCTCTGAAAATAGTTTACGGGTTCTCCAGATATGGATGTTAATCTATCGCTTGTTCAGATTCAAGACCTCTGAAAACAGTTTACGGGTTCTCCAGATATGGATGTTAATCTATCGCTTGTTCAGATTCAAGACTTCTGAAAACAGTTTAAGGGTTCTCCTGATATGGATGTTAATCTATCGCTTGTTCAGATTCCAAACCTCTGAAAACAGTTTACGGGTTCTCCAGATATGGATGTTAATCTATCGCTTGTTCAGACTCAACTTCTGAAAACAGTTTACGGGTGCTTCCAGATATGGATGTCAATCTATCGCTTGTTCATACTCAACTTCTGAAAACAGTTTACGGGTTCTCCAGATATGGATGTTAATCTATCGCTTGTTCAGATTCAAGACTTTTGAAAACAGTTTACGGGTGCTTCCAGATATGGATGTTAATCTATCGCTTGTTCAGATTCCAAACCTCTGAAAACAGTTTACGGGTTCTCCAGATATGGATGTTAATCCATCGCTTGTTCAGACTCAACTTCTGAAAACAGTTTACGGGTGCTTCCAGATATGGATGTCAATCTATCGCTTGTTCAGACTCAACTTCTGAAAACAGTTTACGGGTGCTTCCAGATATGGATGTCAATCTATCGCTTGTTCAGACTCAACTTCTGAAAACAGTTTACGGGAACTTCCAAATATGGATGTTAATCTATCGCTTGTTCAGATTCCAACTTCTGAAAACAGTTTACGGGTGCTTCCAGATATGGATGTCAATTTATCGCTTGTTCAGACTCAACTTCTGAAAACAGTTTACGGGTGCTTCCAGAAATGGATGTCAATCTATCGCTTGTTCAGACTCAACTTCTGAAAACAGTTTACGGGTGCTTCCAAATACGGATGTTAATCTATCGCTTGTTCAGATTCCAACTTCTGAAAATAGTTTACGGGTGCTTCCAGATATGGATGTCAATCTATCGCTTGTTCAGATTCCAACTTCTGAAAACAGTTCACGGGTGCTTCAAGATATGGATGTCAATCTATCGCTTGTTCAGACTCAACTTCTGAAAACAGTTTACGGGTGCTTCCAGATATGGATGTCAATCTATCGCTTGTTCAGACTCAACTTCTGAAAACAGTTTACGGGTGCTTCCAGATATGGATGTCAATTTATCGCTTGTTCAGACTCAACTTCTAAAAACAGTTTACGGGTGCTTCCAAATACGGATGTTAATTTATCGCTTGTTCTGATTCCAACTTCTGAAAACAGTTTACGGGTGCTTCCAGATATGGATTTCAATCTATCGCTTGTTCATGTCAACTTCTGAAAACAGTTTACGGGTGCTTCCAAATACGGATGTTAATCTATCGCTTGTTCATATTCAACTTTTGAAAACAGTTTACGGGTGCTTCCAAATACGGATGTTAATCTATCGTTTGTTCAGATTCAACTTTTGAAAATAGTTTACGGATGCTTCCAAATACGGATGTCAATCTATTGCTTATTCAGACCCCCAGCTCAGAGATGTTCCAAAATATGGACACCCTTCTGATACTCATTTCTTTCACCAACAACATGACAGTTCAACATACATTCCAGATGGCATCTTTAAGTCCATCCCCCGACAAGATTCTGTCACATATCCATATGGAATCTTTAAGCCCATTCCCGCATCGATGTCTTGACAAGTGCAAATTTACGGGCACACTAGTGTACAATCCTCTTTTACCATTCGAGTCGCGAAAGGCAATCTTGCCAATCTAACTCTTCAGGTGCAAGAAGATTGAACAGGGGCAACTGTTGTACCCCAAAATTTGCCCTCTCATTTCATCAATATTTTCTCATCACAAGACTCTTGGAACTCAATATCAAGTTAGGATTTGCTCCGCTCAAGGCCCCTCCTTGCACTGTTGACCCAAATTAGGGTTTAAGTTTGCACAGGGATGTTTTGACCTAAAATGCCCAAAGTGACTTTCATGCTTCATGTTGGACTTACAAGTTTATCCATACCAAGTTTCAAGCCTTGATTCCAATCTTTGCCCAGTCAATTAGATAGTTGACCTAGAAATCAGCTGTATTGGGGAAAAAGTCAAATGTGGCCAATTGACAGTCAAACCTCATGATTTTTGACCCACATCAACATAATGAACTCATATGAACTATTTTTTCAAGTTTGGATCACAATTCAACAAGAAATTTGATCAGATCACCAAAAGGGCAAAATAGTCATTTTTAGGGTTTAGACTGCACAAAGGCAATTTTTGACTGTTTGACCTAACCAATGGCAAACCAAGATCACATATGGACTCAAGGACTCAATGGAATTGTCTTGACCCATTCAACAAGTTCAAAAGATCTCAATTGCATAGGATTGAGAGATGAATTTTTCAGTCAACTGATCAAAATTTGATTGTACACTGAAAAGTCAAACTTTGACTTTTTGGTCAAAATCAAGTGCCAAGATTCATTTTTCATCAAGACGTGTCAAATTATGAAACTTGTTCATCAAGAAACCAAAAATTGCAAATTAAGGTTTAAAATGAAAAAATTTCATAACTTAGAAATTTTCTAAGTTATAAACTTTTCTTATTTTTTCCTACCTTTGTCCCATTTTTTCACCAAGATTCAAATGGATTCAAACAAAAATTGAAACATGAAAGTTGTAGTCCATTGAAAAATCTACAACTTTGATTCACAAAGTTTTCTCAAAGGAAGCTTGTATCTCAAGTTATGATTTTTGGAACAAGGGTGCAAAACACTTTTAACTTAGAGAAATTTTGCCCTATTCTAGGCAGGATTTTTGTCCAACTTCTTGGCCATTTTTCACATGGTTCCACTTGGAGTTTCAATTTGAATTACAAAGATGGATTATAGTACACATTCCAAGCTTTCCAAATTGTCCAAGAACTTCTCAAACACCCTTGTGGTTAGAGAGAATCGAATTTGCAAAGTTGGCTAAAACTCACTTTTGTTCATGGCCAAAGCATGTTCATAACAATTGCATTTTTCAAATCAGCAGGGTTTGTGATAGCTTTCAGGTCTCTAAACCTCTTCACACTCAATAATTTAATGCCTAACCATTGTGTTAAGGTGTTATTTCATTCATTTGGACAATACATGCTAAACTAATCCTTAATTGGAAAAAGCAAAATTGCCATTTTTGAAAAACAACACTTTATGTCAAGTTCCAAATCTTTGAGACATAGGCCAGATCTTTGAGGAAAAACTTTGTACACATATCCCATTTATCAAGAACAAATGTTGCAGCATAGAGGGATAGAGGTCACAGGCCTGCATAAGAACTTGAACCTCTTGGCTTCAAAAAGAAGAAAGATTGCAAAACTAAACCAACTTTCACTTCCTGCAAACCAAAGCTTAAGCAAACCTTGTACTCATTTTCCAGACATCAAACCAAGCCTGAAACACGACACAACCATCCCTCATACCCCCTAATACCCCAAAGCACTATTTTGCTGCAAAAATAGGGTATCCTTGCAGATTGAGTTGCACAACTCAGTTCACTCGTGCGTTTTTGCCAAAACAAGTTCAAACACATTCCTTTCCATCCACCTAAACTGTTCCAAGCCCTAAACACCAGCTATAACACCCCGAACCTCATCTGCCATTTTCATTTTTCAGCTTTGCAGGTGAACTTCTATAGCACGATATAGGTTGTTTCAAAGCAAGCCAGGTGTTGGAGAAGCTTCCTTGGACCTCAGGCAAGTTATACAGAAGCTCAAACTCCATTAGAGGTGGCCACATTGCTCTACACGATCCAAGCTGAAACAGGTAATCCATAGACTTCTATCTCTCAATCTAGGAAGAGTTAAGCTTAGGTTTGTGAATGAAACGTGTTCTACTAATAGCCCTGAAGCCATACATGTGTTCACTTTTCATTTATATTAAGCATGTTGTGAGAATTTTAACCATGAACATTGAAGAAAAACTAGGTCAGAAATTGGGGGTGAAGAAATTCTCCCTGGTTTCTTAGAGTTAGGACAAGTTTTTTACATGTTTGGAATCGTGGTTTGATGCTCTATATTGTTTGTGTTATGAGTTTTTGCTAAAAATCAAGGAATCAGGAGTTTGTAGGAAGCAAGGAAACGCGCGTTTTTTTTGTTGTTCAAACAGAACTGAAGGTTGAAGATGACTGACTGGCTTGGGCTGGGCCTGAGTCTGTCTGGCTCTTTGCACCCCTTTTTTCCATTTGCACCCCCCTGACCCATTGTGTGAAATATTTGACATTTTTGCATTTTTCTTTTTTATGCTGACTTGATATTTTTTGTCCAAACATAAATAACACTAAAAATATTTTTCCACATTTTTTTATATTTATTTGGCATTTATTTACTTTATTAAGCATATGTATGTAACTAAATATAATTCCTTTTCATTTTAAAAAATCCTAAAATATAATACAAAAATATTTATTTTTCAGTTATTATTTTTTATTTACATTTTGAAAATATTTTCTAAAACATACATTTTTGTAAATAATTAATATTTTATTTTTTATACATATTTAGCATATTTAATATATAATATATAAATACTTGTATATTTTATTAGATAATTAGGGCAAAAATACAAAAATAATACTTTTATTTTTTATTTAATATTTGACACCAAAAATACTTTTTCTACAATATACTTCCTTTTTTATTATTTTTTGTATAAATTAATATATATTGTATATAGTTAATAAATAATACTATTTATTCAAAAATTAGGGTTTTGCCCTAAACAACAAAAATAGCCAAAAAAAATGACTTTTTTTTATTTTGTTTATACTTCAAACATGAAAACTTTTTCACATACATAAACAATCTTTTTTTTCCTAATACATTGCATTTTGATATTTATTTAATTGTATTTATTTAAATGCCAAATATTAATTTGTATATTCGATATGGTTGTAATAACTTAGCATTTATTTCCTTGTCAAATATCCCCCAAATTCAAACTTGTATCCCCATCCCCATAATCATGTTGTAATAATTTAGGACTTTAAATTCTCGCACATTTAAAAGTTTCCAAATTATGCCATGATAGACATAGGGTTTGTATGCAAAATTAATCAACAAATAGCTTGACCTAATCCAAAGATAAACATGCATGAAAAACAAACACAATGCACACTTGCACCTCTAGGGTAATCCCGCTTGTTGCCTTCAAAAATGGGCCATGGTTGCATGTCAAGTACTTTGGCAAAACAAAAACAAAACAAAAACAAACAAAATGATCATAGTCCATCGATGACGCTATCGGAGTTTCCTAAATAAAATGATCATAGTCCCTCAAGAAAATTGCCAAAATACTTGACACTATTGCTTTCATGGTCTATACGATGACCCACGCCCGTCCCGTTTACATCCTAACGCAAGGTTGTTCACCAAATACAATGGTGAAACAACACTGTTAAAAGGGTTGAAAAACATAAGAAAGATCTTTGAGTAAAATAGGGTAGACAACTCTTAGTTACTTGATCAAAAACTTGCAAAACATCCTTGCCATTTTTCAAACACACATCTCCACACAATTTCAAAACAAACTTTCAAAACATTGAAACATATTTTCAAAAAGACATACATCTTTGTATATACTCAAACATGAGTCATTACAAAGGTTGCCTAGACAAGGCATCTTTTTTTCAAAACATTTTCAAAACCACACACAAAGAACCATTTCAAACAATTGAAAAGCAAAGGCAAGTGATCTAAAACAAGTAACTAAGAGCCCATGGATGACCATGGATGAAAAGGGTGCTAGCACCTTCCCTTTTCATAATCTACCCCCCGAACCCACGAAAACATCTCAAAGGTCTTTCCTGTGCTTTTTGACCTTTCCTTAGGATAATTAAAAAGTCAGTGGCGACTCTTGCTAAACCGAACAAGTGCGAATACAAACACAAAACCTCAAGTCAGATCTCCCACCGTATCACAGTCTCTTTCTTCACAGATACCCATGCACGCCTACATATGTTAAATAGGACATCCCTAACAAAGACATGTTTATATTTAAATCTTGAAAGCTCTTTGCAATGAATAGTGTGTTTCCCAAATGTATCCAAGCACGTCTTGTAGTATTTAATGATAGTACGGTACTCTGTCGAGGATATATGTTGGCCTAGACCATCAATAAGAATAGCAAGGAGAAAATATTAAGCACGTGGTGCTTACAAACAATCAAAAACAACTTTTTGTGTTGTAGTCATTAATCTTACAAATCATCTTAGCTTGAAATAACTCATCTCATAAGTGGTATATATCCTAGAACCACAAATATATCTTTCTTGTTTTATTGGAGAAAATTATACCATCCATACAACCAAAGATAATTCAAACTCCTAGGGTTATAAACCTAAAAATTCATCTCTTTCCTCTTTATACTTGTCTTTCTTAAAAATCACATATATCTTGAAAATGGTAGAAAAATGCTTAAGTATGGGATAAAGTTCGAGATAAGTGCCTCATGCCTTTGCGCAACTACTTCATGTCCTTCCCAACCCTTGATTCACATCTTGCGGGTGAGACATAATTTTCTAAGAAAAATTGAATTTAAATTTGTATAACCCTAAACCCTAAACTCTAAACCCTAAACCCTAAACCCTAAATCCTAAACCATAACCCCTAACCCCTAAACCCCTATCCATAAACCCTAAACCCTAAACCCTAACCCCTAACCCCTAAACCCCTAAATCCCTAACACTAAACCCTAAACCCTAAACCCTAAACCTAACCCCTAACCCCTAACCCCTTAACCCTTAACCCTAACCCCTAAACCCTTAAGCCCCTTAAACCCCTAACCCTAAACACTAAACCTTAAACCCTAAACCCCTAACCCCTAAACCCTTAACACTAAATCCTAAACCCCTAAAACCCCAAAACCCTAAAACCCTAACCCCTAAGACCTCAGACCCTAAAACCCTAGACCCTAGACCATAAACCCTAAACCCTAAACCCTAGACCCTAACCCCTTAACCCTAAACCCTAACCCCTAAACCCCTACCACATAACCCCTAACCCCTAACCCCCTAACCCATAACCCCCTAACCCATAACCCTAAACCCTAAACCCTAAACCCTAAATCCTAAACCCTAACCCTTAACCCATAAACCCCTAAACCCCTAAACCCATAAACCAATAACCCCCTAACCCTAAACCCCTAACCCTAAACCCTAAACCCCTAAACCCCTAAACCCTAACCCATAAATCCTTAACCTTAAACCCTAAACTCTAAACCCCAAACTCCTAAACCCTAACCCCTAAATCCTAAACCCTAAACCCCTAAACCCTATGCCTTAAACCCTAAACCCTAAACCCCTAAACCCTAAACCCTAAACCCTAAAACCCAAAACCCTAAAACCCTAAAACCCCGAAATCCTAAAACCCTAACCCCTAAAACCCTAGACCCTAGACCCTAACCCCTAGACCCTAAACCCTAAACCCTAGGCCCTAGACCCTAAACCCTAAACCCTAAACCCTAAACCATAAACCATAAACCCTAAACCTTAACCCCTAAACTCTAAACCCCTAAACCATAAACCCTAAACACTAAACCCTAAACCCCTAAACCCTAAAACCCAAAACCCTAAAACCCTAAACCCCTAAAGCCCTAAAACCCTAACCCCTAAAACCCTAGACCCTAGACCCTAAACCCTAAACCGTAGACCCTAGACCCTAAACACTAAACCCTAAACCCAATCCCCTAAAACCCTAGACACTAGACCCTAGACCCCGAAACCCTAAAACCCAATACCCTAGACCCTAACCCCTAAACCCCTAAACCCTAAACCTTAAACCCTAAACCCTAAAAAAACCCTAAACCCTAAAAAACACTAAACCCTAAACCCTAAATCCTAACCCCTAAACCCCTACCCCCTAACCCCTAACCCCCTAACCCTAAACCCTAAACCCTAAATCCTAAACCTTAAACCCTTACCCCTAAACCCCTATACCCATAACCCTAAACCCTAACCCTAAACCCTAAACATAACCCGCAACTCCTAAACGCTAAGCCCTAAACTCTAAACCCTAAACCCCTAAACCCTAAACCCCTAAACCCCTAACCCCTACACCCCTAACCCATAAACACTAAACCCTAAGCCCTAAACCCTAAACCCTAAACCCCTAAACCCCTAACCCCTAAACCCCTAAACCACTAAACCCTAAACATTAAACCCCTAAAACCCTAGACCCTAAAAAACACTAAACCCTAAAACCTAAACCCTAAATCCTAACCCCTAACCCCTAAACACCTAACCCCTAACCCCCTAACCCATAACCCTAAACCGTAAATCGTAAATCGTAAACCCTAAACCATAATTCATAAACCCTAACCCATAACCACTTAACCCCTAAACCCCTAAACCCCTAACCTTAAACCCTAAACCCTAAACCCTAAACCCTAAACCTAACCCCTAACCCCTAACCCCTTAACCCTAACCCATAAACCTTAAACCCTAAACCCCTAAACCCTAAACCCCTAAACCCTAACCCCTAAACCCATAACCCTTAACCCTAATCCCTAAACCCTAAATCCAAAATCCTAAACCCTAACCCCTAACCCTTAAATCCTAAACCCTAAACCCATAAACCCTATACCTTAAACCTTAAACCCTAAACCCCTAAACCCTAAACCTTAAAACCCTAAACCCTAAAACCCTAAAACCCCAAAATCCTAAAATCCTAACCCCTAAAACCCTAGACCCTAGACCCTAGACCCTAAACCCTAAACCCTAGGCCCTAGACCCTAAACCCTAAACCCAAAACCCTAAACCATAAACCCTAAACCTTAACCCCTAAACCCTAAACCCCTAAACCCTAAACCCTAAACACTAACCCCTAAACCCTAAAACCCAAAACCCTAAAACCATAAACCCCTAAAACCCTAAAACCCTAGACCCTAGACCCTAAACCCTAAACCCTAGACCCTAGACCCTAAACACTAAATCCTAAACCCAAACCCCTAAAACCCTAGACACTCGACCCTAGACCCCGTAACCCTAAAACCCAATACCCTAGACCCTAGACCCTAGACCCTAACCCCTAAACCCCTAAACCCTAAACCCTAAACCTTAAACCCTAAACCCTAAAAAAACCCTAAACCCTAAAAAAACACTAAACCCTAAACCCTAACCCCTAACCCCTAACCCCTAAACCCCTAACCCCTAACCCCCTAACCCATAACCCTAAACCCTAAATCATAAACCCTAAACCCTTACCCCTAACCCCTAAATCCCTAAACCCCTACACCCATAACCCGAAACCCTAACCCTAAACCCTAAACCTAACCCGCAACTCCTAACCCCTAACCCCTAAACCCTAAACCCTAAACCCTTAAACCCCTAACCCTTAAACCCCTAACCCATAAAGCGTAAACCCTAAACCCTAAACCCTAAACCCCTAACCCCTAAACCCCTAAACCACTAAACCCTAAACATTAAACCCCTAAAACCCTAGACCCTAAAAAAACACTAAACCCTAAACCCTAAAACCTAAACCCTAAACCCTAACCCCTAACCCCTAAACCCCTAACCCCTAACCCCTAACCCCCTAACCCATAAACCTAAACCGTAAACCGTAAATCGTAAACCGTAAATCGTAAACCCTAAACCCTAAATCCTAAACCCTAACCCCTAACCGCTAAACTCGTAAACCCCTAAACCCATAATCTTAAACTCTAAACCCTAAACCCTAAACCCTAAACCTAAAC